>PVKZ01001434.1:0-63461 GCA_004027375.1 Macroglossus sobrinus | reverse complement strand
AAGGGCCAGTGCACAGACTTACTCCAAAAACTAACTTATTCTAAACTCCAACACAGGATCATCAGCTCAAAAGTGCCAAGGAAACACAGGGATGAACTAAATTGACCAAATCCAGGTCAAGGGCTAGAGTGGCAGGAGTCAAGACAACTATCTCCTGGGACAGAAGTGCTAGCAGGAGCTATTGTTCCTTTGTTGAGCTCGCCTTCCTCCCAACTGTCCTGGCACAGGAAGCACCAAATCTATGTTCTCAATTAACCTGGCTAAGACTGTTTGCCATGATCTGGTAATTCCCTAAGACTGTACCAAACTCACCTCATTCACCTAGCAAAAGCTACTTCCAATGGTTCTTCCACACAAATAGCCTACCATGGATCATACTGCAGACTTTTCCAAAATATCTCAAAGTTCCACAAACCCCAAACAGTTGTCAATTTCAGCATGTGTTATAGCTCTTACTAAGTGGCCCTGAGCTTGAAACAAGGAATAACCAGTCTCAACTTGTATTGTAACTCACATCAGGTAGCCCCAACACTGGCATAAGCAGCATCCAGGTTTGCCCTGGAATGTAGCTTCAACTGAGTGTCCACAAGCTCTACACAAGTGGCAGCTGGTCTCATCTCACATCATAGTGCCCACCAAAGGGTTCCATTCCTAACAGCACTGGTAATGAGCCACAGATCACAATGTAGCCTCTCCCAAGCACATCCAAGCCCAGCACAAATGAAACCAACTGCATATCAAGCAGTAATTCCTACCAAGCAGCTTCAATCCCAGCACAAGTAGTAGCTAACCCTGACTGCACCATTCCCCAACAAGAGGATCTGGAACCAACAATAAATGACAGCATCACACCACTTCCAAGGAGCGCTGAACCATCCCACAAATTACACACCTCAAGGAAAGACTTGAATGGCACTAAAGAAACTCCCATTCTTTGGAGTCAAGACTCCCACACACACACAACAGTTTGTTCAATGTAGTCACACTCATCTTTTACACCCAGTCAGCCCGAGGGTAAAACCTACCACATGATTTGCCAATAGCAATTAAGGGTCAACAACAAAAAGAAGGCATACACAGTCTACACAGGTAACACACCTGGAGCACTCAGCTCAAGTGACCAAGGAGATTGTGTCACTGGGATTCACAGGACACCTTCAACATTAGTCCACTCTATCAAGACTGTAAAATGTAGCAGATCTACCCAACACATAAAAACAAACACAGGGAGGTAGCCAAAAATAAAAGACAAGGAAACATATCCCAAATGAAGAACAGGACAAAACTTCAGAAGAAGAACTAAGCAAAGTGGAGACAAGCAATCTAACAGATACAGAGCTTAAAACATTAATTATAGGGACTTTCAAAGAACTTAAGGGAAGAATTGATTGACCTAATGAGAACTTCAACAAAGAAATAAAAAACATTAAAAAGAAGGTCAGAATACACTAGGGGACCAAAATCAGATTAGATGAAGCAGAGGATAAAATCAGTGATCTGAAAGACAAGGTAGCAGAAAACATTAAATAAAAACAGCAAAATAATAGTAATAAAGATAGTAATAATAATAAGGATAGTTTAAAAGACTGCTGAGACAACATCAAGTATACCAATATTTACATCATAAGGATAACAAGAGAGAAGAGAGGGATTGATTGAAAATCTATTTGAGGAAATAATGGCTTAAAACATCCCTAACCTGGTGAAGGAAATACATAAGTCTAAGAAGTGCAGAGATTCTCAAATAAGATGAATCCAAAGAGGCCCACACCAAGACACATCCTAGTTAAAATACCAAGTTAAAGACAAAGAGAGAATCTTAAAAGTAGGAAGAAAAAAACTCAGTTAGTTACATACAAGTATTCTCCCATAAGACTGTCAGTTGATTTCTCAAAAGATACTTTGCAGGCCAGAAGAAATTGGCATGAAATATTCAAAGTGATGAAAGGTTAAAAATCTGTAACCAGATTTACTCTACTCAGCAAGGCTATCATCTATAATCAAACAAGAGATAAAGAGCTTCCCAGACAAGAAAAAGCTAAAACAGTTTATCATCGCTAAACCAACACTACAAGAAATGTTCAAGGAAATTCTTAAAGTAGAAAAGAAAAGATCAAAATATAAATAAGGATAGGTAAGCTCTGTACTCACCTCCTCCATGACTACATCAAAATTACAACTGAATTATAGAACAATCAACCTGGAAAACTACCTGAAGACTAGATCAACAAACCTCTTATAACTAAGGATATAAAGAAGCCAAGTCAAGACAAGTAAAGAGTCAGTAACTTCAAACGGGCTGGTCCCAAACCCATGCGTAGCAGTTGAGAATCAGGAGGGATCTCTCAGCTGCAGAGTTCCCACTGAGGAGCAAGGAGTCTTACTCCACACCAGGCTCCCCAGCTGAGAAATCCAGTACCAGGAGGACTAGTCCCCACAATAGCTAGCTGTGAAGATCAGCTGTCATTCTATCTTCTCCTAGTAAGAAGAGGGGCTACTGGAAACACAGACATCCTCTTAAAGTGCCTGCACACAAACTTACTCACTCACAGAAACTCATCCTAAGCTCCAGAAAAGGGAAAGCAGCTCAAAAGGCCAAAGAGATATATGCAGAGTAACTGAATTGTGTGGCTTCAAGACAAGAGCTGCCATTGTTCCTGTGTTGACTACTACTCACACAGCCTGCAGGGGCAGCCATGTGCCAAATCGGAATCTATATTAACATGATGAATACCATTCGCCCCACCATGGTGACTCCCAGAGATCCAGCTCTAATCAACTCACTTACCTCATTCAATGACTATACCTCACAGGCAGTCTTCACTCGTACTGCAAGCATTGTTTTTTTTAAATTAGAATTGACATTCAATATTATTTTATATTAGTTTTAGTTGTACAGCATAGTGGTTAAACATTTATATAATTTATAAAGTGATTCTTCCAGGTAAGTCTAGTACCCACCAGGCACTACACATAGGTATTACAATATTATTGACTATGTTCCCTATGCTGTATTTCACATTTCTGTGACTACTGCAAGCATTCTTAAAACTATAATGTCTGCAGTCTCCGGACAGGTAGCAGCTGAACGCTTTGTGCCCTGTGCCTTGTGCTGAGTAATCCTAGGCTTAGCATGGGTGGCAGCTGGCCTTGCGTGGCAGCATGGGCTCTCCCACATGCATCCAGGCACAGTACAGGCAGCTACCAATCACAAATCACTTTGTACCTCCTATTACTTGCCTCCAGGCTGGGCACAGGTAGCAGATGACTTGGCTTACACCACATACCCTCCCAAGAGTCTCCAGAATCAACAAAGCCCGTGGCTAGACGAAGACAACAGTAGCGCACCACTCAATTAGCTTCACAAAGAGCACACACAAAGGGTGGTCTTAGCAATCTCCAGGACAATCTTGGGCAAATCCCATCCTGTGGAGTCAACTGCACCATGCTCATGGCCAGTCCTAACAGCCAGTCAGCCTGAGAGTCAACACCACACACTGATGAGCAAATAGCAATGAATGTTAAACCACAACAAGGGGGCACACGCAATCCACACATGGGACACTCCTGGAGCACCCAGTTCAGGTGACCATGGAAATTGTGCCACTGTGTACCATAAGACACCAACTATATAAGGTCACCTTCCAAGGCTGAGAAACATAGCAGATCTACCTAATACATAGAAAATAACAGAAATGACAGAAAACATCACTAATCTGGTGAAGGAAATTGACATATGAGTCTAGGAAGCACAAAATGTTCCAAACAAGATGAGCCCAAAGAGGCCCACACCAAGATATATCATAATTAAAATGCCAAAGGTTAAAGACAACAAGAGAATCTTAAAAGCTGCAAGAGAAAAGCAGTTAGTTATGTACAAGGGAGCTCCCATAAGACTGACAGCTGATTTCTCAACAGAAACTTTTCAGGCCAGAAGGGATTGGCACAAAGTATTCAAAGTGATATAAAGCTAGGACCTACAACCAAGATTACTCTACCCAGCAACATTATAATTTAGAATTGAAAGACAGAAAAAGAGCTTCTAAGACAAGAAAAGTTAAAGAAATTGATCATCACCAAGCCAGTATTACAGAAAATGTTAGAGAGACTTTTTTGAAAGAGAAGGAAAAAAGAACATAAATGTAAATAATAACATAACAATAACTACATACCTATCAGTAATCATTTTAAATGTAACTGTATTAAATGCTCCAATCCAAAAACATAGTATGACTGAATGGATAAAAAAACAAGGCCCATACATACACTGTCTACAAGACACCCATTCAGATTGAGAGACACACACAGACTAAAATTTAAAATATGAAAAAAAAATTTATGCAAACAGAACAAAATGAAAACTAGAGTAGCAATACCTGTATCAGACAAAACAGACTTTAAAACAAAGGCTATAACAAGAGATAAGGACACCACATAATGGTAAAGGGATCAATTCAACAAGAGAAAATAATGCTTGTAAACATTTATGCACACAATACAGGAGCACCTAAATTCATAAAGTAAATATTGATTGATATAAAAGGAGAGATCAATAGCAATATGGTAATTGTAGGATACTGCACCACTGCGTTGACATCAGAAGATAGATCTTTCAGACAGAAAATCATCAAGAAAGAGTGGCCTTAAGTGATATATCAGATCAGATAAACTTAATTGATGTTTTTAGAGCAATTCACCCCAAAGCAGCAGAATATACATTTTATCAAGCATACTTGGAATATTTTCTCAGATGGATCACATAATAGGCAACAAAACAAGTCTCAATAAATTTAAGAAGACTGAAATCATGTTAAGCATCTTCTCTGACTAGATTGGTATGAAACTAGAAATCAATTACAAGAAAACTGAAAAAGACACAAACATGTGTGGCTAAATAACATGCTACTCAACAATAAAACAATTAACAATGTCAAGTTAGAAGTCTAAAGACATCTTGTGACAAATAAAAATGAAAACAAAATGACCCAAAATCTGTGACATAGCCAAAGCAGTTCTAAGAACAAAATTTATAACAATGCAGACCTACTTCATAAAATAAGAAAAACTCAAATAGATAATCTAACCTTACACCTAAAGAAAAAAGAAAACAAACAAACAAAGCCCAAAGGGAGGAAAACAAATAATATAATAAAATCAGAAAAGAACTAAATGAAATTTAATCTAAAAAATATATGTAAAAGATCAATAAAACTAAAAGCTTGTTTTTTGAAACTATGAAGAAAATTTATAAAACTTTAACCAGTTTCATTTTTAAAAAAAGATAAAAACCCTATTTTAAAGTTCATAAAGGAAAGAGAAATGGCATCCAACACCATAGGAAAAAAAGAATTATAAGAAAATGCTACAATTATTATCAACAAATTGGACAATCTGGAAGAATGAATAAATTCCTGGAAACATACAATCTTCCAAGGCAGAGTCAAAAAGATACATAAAATCTAAACAGATTAATACCTACTAATGAAAAAGAATAATCAAACTACTTCAAATAAATGAAAGTTCTGGACCAGATGGCTTAAGAAGTAAATTTTACCAAATATTTAAAGACAAGTTAACACCTATGCTCAAATTATTCCAAAAAGTTGAAGAAAAGAGAAAACTTCCAAGCTCATTTTATGAAGCCATCATTATCCTGATTCCAAAACCAGACAAAGATGTACCAAAAGCAATTATAAGCTGATATTCTTGATTAATATAGATGCAAATATCCTGAATAAAATATTAGCACTGAATTTATCAATTCTTTAAAAGGATCACACACCATAATCAAGTGGGATTTATTCTTGGGATGAGAGTATGGTTCAGCATTCACAAATCAATTAATGAGATATATCACATAAACAAAATAAAAATTAAAAATCACATGAACATATAAATACATGCAGAAAAAAGCATTTGACAAAATCTAGCATTTATTTATGATAAAAATTCTCAGCAAAGTGGAAATACCTCAACATAACAAAAGCCATATATAACAAATCTGCAGCTAACATCATACTCAACAGTGAAAACCTAAAAGTGTTTTCCTTAAGATTAGGAATGAGACAAAAATGTCCACTTTCACTACTTTTATTCACAGCATCAGACAAAAAAATAGAGAGAGAGACATCCAAATTGGAAATGAATAAGTAAACCATTATTATTTGTAGAGGACATGATATTACATAGACAGAAGCCTAAAGATTACACCAAAAAACTATTAGCACTGATCAGTGAATTCAGTAAAGTAGTAGGATACAAAATTAATATTCAGAACTCAGTGGCATTCTTATATACCAATGATGAACTTTCATAAAGAGAAATTAAGAAACTATTCCATTTATAATTACATTAAAAAATAAAATATCCAGAAATAAATTTAATCAATGATGTAAAAGATCTATACTCAGAAAATTATAAGGCATTGAAGAAAAAAAGCTAAAGATACAAATAGATGGAAGCATACACCATATTCATGAACAGGAAGGATTAACATCATTAAAATATATTTACTCTTGGCATTTTAATTATGATGTGTCTTGGTGTGAGCCTCTTTGTGTTCATCTTGTTTAGGACTCTCTGCACTTCCTGGCCTACATGTATATTTCCTTCACCAGGATAGGGTAGTTTTCCATTGTTATTTCTTCAACTAGGTTCTCAATTCTTTGTGAGCTCTCTCTCTCCTCCTCCTTCTGGTACCCCTATGATGTGAATGTTGTTATACTTGATGTTGTCCTAGAGGCCTCTTAAATTATCCTCATTGTTTTAGTTTTTTTCTAGTTGCTGTTCTGATTCAGTGTTTTCTGCTATCTTATCTTCTAAGTTGTTGATTCGATCCTTTGCTTTATCTCATCTAATGTTGATTCTCTCTAATGTAGTCTTCATTTCAGTTATTGTATTTTTCATTTCTGACTGGTTACTTTTTGGGTTCTTTATCTCTATTTTTATGTATTCTGTCTCTTTATTAAAGTTCTCACTGAGTTCATCTACTTTTAAGTTCATTGAGCATTCTTATAACCATTGTTTTAAACTCTGCATCTACTAGATTGCTTGTCTCCATTTTGTTTAGTTATTTTTATGAAGCTATGTTTTGATTTTTCATCTGAGAAATATTTCTTTGTCTCCCCATTTTGGCTGTGTCCTGTGTTTATTTCTATGTATTAGGTAGATCTGCTGCATCTTGCAGTCTTAATAGAGTGGCCTTATGTTGAAGAAATTAGTTAAATCTCAAACTCCTTGTAAATCAGAAGTGTAGTGTATGACAGTGTAAATACTGAAAGTTGTTTGCACCTCTAAGGTACTCACACATCTCCAGTTTCAAAGGAGGGAACATATGTTTTTCCTCTACATTCAGAATTTATAAAGAAGGCTGTAAACTCTCAGAATGTACAAAGAGGCCTGTAAGTGTGTATTACGCCGTGATTGTTAAAAGAGAATGGTAGTACTAAGCTATACTGACATCATGTATCCCTGAAGTGATGCTCTGAGAAAGGCACTTCATCTGTGGGTACTCTTGCCAGAAGTACATGATTTCAACCTAATCATAAGAAAACTTCAGACAAATCTAAATCAAGAGACATTCGGACAAATAACAGGTTCATATTATTCAAAGTGTCACAGTCATGAAAGAAAAAGGAAAAACTGAAAGTGATTAATGATTAAAGGAGACTAGAAAAATCATAATGACTAGGAGGAGGAGGAAAATGGCATAGACGATATAGGTTTTGTTCATCCTTCTTGCAACCAAATCAAAGTTGTGACAGAAACGCCAAGCAAAGAGTATGTAAAGTCATTTATATCTAGGCGAAGAGAAGCACTACAACTAGGGAAATAAATAATTAATTAACCTGCAACAATAAAAGATCAGAGGAAGCTAAGACAAGAGGTTGCTCAGACCTCAGCAGCTGCGTGGGACAGGGGCTATGGCAGCTGCCCCCTTAAAGGGGCCATGTCTGAGAGCGGACTTTTGCAGTGATGAACCTGCTAGCTCTGAACACCAGTGCCAGGTCGCCTGCACAGGGGGCTCCAGGGGCTTACAGGGGGACACTGAGTTGGCTGAGTGAAGGCTGGAGGTAAAGCTCTCTCCTGGGCAGAAGTGTCAGTGGTATCCATCGTTCCCCTGTTGGGCCCTCTACCACCAGTGTGCAGATGCAGTGCCACCATAACTGAAACATCATCAAACTGGATAACAGAGGTCACTCTGCCCAGAAGATTCCCTAAAACTTCGCCTCCCCCAACTCATAGCCCCACCAAAGCCACATCCAGTTGTACCCTCGGTAAGTTCAGTGCTCTTTGATGAGCAGCACAAATACACTGGTGACAACTGGCCTTAGTTTCTGGCATGGCTTTTTGAGGCAACTATAAACACAACATCTGTGGATTGGTTGCTGAATATTAACAGGTGCACAGGCTGAAAGGGCACAGGCTGAGGCTAAACTTGGTCTGCAGCTGAACCCCTCTCAGGACTGTGCCACTAAACACATACTACACCACACTACTAAGACGGGGAGACTTAGGAGCTTTGCTTAGTATATAGAAACAGACATAGAAAGGCAACCGAAATGGGAACTCAAAGAAGCAGAAATCATATAAGTGAACAGAAAAGATATCCAGGAATAATGGAATCAAGCAATCTAAAACATGCAGAGTTCAAAACACTAGTTATAAAAATGCTCAATGAACTTAGGGGAAGTGTAGATGAATTCAATGAGAACTTTAAAAAAGATTTTAAAAACATAAAAATGGAAATGGAAATTATAAAAGGAAACCAGTCCAAAATGAAGAATACATTATCTGAAGTGAAAAATATATTACAGGAAAAAAACAGAGTGGATAAAAAAGTGTATTGAACTACTGGTATAAAAGATAGAGAAGCCAAGGACACCCATTAGAATGGCAAAAAAAAAAAAGCCAAGACTATAATAATAATTTAAGGAGCCTATAGGACAAAACTAAATGTAAAAACATCCATGTAATAGGGGGACCTGAAGGAAAACAAGAAGTTGGAGAGCTATTTGAAGAATAATGATGGAAAACTTTCCTAACCTAGTGAAGGAAATAGACATACAACCTCAGGAAGCTCAAGTAGTCCCAAAAAAGATGAACTCAAAGAGGCCCACAACAAGACATATCATAATTAAAATGCCAAAGGTTAAAGACAACAAGAGAATCTTAAAAGTAGCAAGAGAAAAGCAGTTGGTTACCTACAAGGGATCTCCCATAAGACTAGCAGCTGATTTCTCAAAAGAAACTATGCAGGACAGAAGGGTTTGGCACAAAATATTCCATGTGATAAAAACCCAGGATCTTCAACCAAGAATACTTTAACCAACAAAGCTATCATTTAAATTTGAAGGACAGATAAAGAGTTTCCCAGACAGAAAAATAAGCTAAAGGAATTTATCAACACCAAGCCAGTATTACAGAAAATGTTGGAGGGACTTCTTTAAGAAGAAAAAACATGTACCAAAAACAGAAATAAAGAAAGATAATGACTACATTCCTATCAACAAGTACCTCAAATGGAAAAAATTAAGTGCTTCAACCAAAAGATAGAGTGGCTGAACAGATAAGAAAACAAGACTCCAACATATGCTGCCTAAAAGAGACTCACTTCAGATTAAAAGACTAAAAAGAAGGGGATGGAAAAAGATATTGAACCTAGAGGGTATTGCTCTGAATGAAGTAAGTCAGATAAAAACAAATATCCCATGATTTTAAATACATGTTGAATCTAAACAACAAAATCAACAACAACAAAAATGGAAATAAACTCATAGATGCAGAGAATATTTTGAGGGCTACTATATGGGAAGAGCTTTGGAGATGGTGGAAAAAAGGCAAAAGGATTAAGAAGTGGAAATGGATAGTTACAAAATAAACATGGAGATATATTGTAGTCAAAAATGTTGTAATAAAAAAATATGTAAGAGGGAAGAGTAGTGCTAATTATTAAGTATTTTAATTATAAATCGATGCTGTATCTTGCCAAATGCTTTCTCTGCATCTATTAATACAATCATATGATATTTATACTCTGTTTTATGTAGTGTATCACATTGATCAAATTGTGTACATTGAACCATTCTTACACTACTGAAATAAACCCCACTTGATCATGATGTATAATATTTTTAATGTGGTGTTGTATTAGATCTGCTAGTATTTTGTTTGGGCATTCTGCATCTATATTCATCAGAGATATTGTTGTCGTTTTCTTTTTTCTATGTTATCCTTACTAGGTTGTGGAATCATGATAGTATTGGCCTTATAAAATGAGTTACAAAGTATTTTTCTTCTTCATTTTTTTGGAAGTGTTTGAGAAGAACAGGTATTAAATATTCTTCGAATGTTTGTGTTTAATAGAATACACTAGTAAAACTATCGGGTCCTGGGCTTTTACTTTTGGGTTTTTTTTATGATTGTTTCCATTTCCTTGCTGTTGATATATCTATTTAGATTTTCAAGCTTTTTCTGATTTAGCCTAAGAAGGTGCTAAATTTCTAAGAACTCGTCCATTTCTTCCACGTCATCAAATTTGGTAGCATAAAATCTTTCATTGTATTCTTGTATGATTCTTTGTATTTCAGTGGCATCTGTCATAACTTCTCTCTCATTCTTGCTTTTGTTTATTTGTGTCCTCTCTCTTTAGTGAGTCTAGCAAGGGTTTGTCGATTTTATTAATCTTCTCAAAGAACCAGCTCTTTGTCACATTATTTTTTTTCTATTGTCTTTTTGTTCTCAATTGTATCTAATTCTGCTCTTATTTTAATTATTTTCTTCCTTCTACTGACTTTGAGGATCAGGTGTTCTTCCTTTTCTAGTTTTCTAAAATGTAATATTAGGTTGTTTATTTTGGCTTGTTCTTGTTTCTAGAGATAGGCCTATAATGATATGAACTTTTCTCTTATTACCTACTGCTCTTGCTGTGTCCAAAATGTTTTGACATGTTGCACTTTCATTCACATTTACTTTTATGTATCTCTTGGTCTCTCATTTTATTTTTTTCTGACACAGTCATTTTTCAGTAGCATATTGTTTGTAGATCTTCCTGCTTTCTCTTTGCTGTTGATCTCCAGTTTCAAAGCATTGTGATCAGAGAATATGCTAGGTATGATATCAGTCTTCTTAAATTTGTTGAGCCTAGTTTTGTGTCCCAACATATGGTCTATCCTTGAGAATGTTTTATGTACACTAGAGAAGAATGTGTAATCTGGTGTTTTGGGATGATAGGCTCTTTAAATGTTGATTATGTCCAGTTGGTCTAATGTGTCTTTTAAAGCCAATATTTTCTTAATGATTTTCTGTTTGGATGATCTATTCATAGATTAATTCCCCTACTATAATTGCATTTTTGTTCATTTCTCCCTTTAGTTCTGTTAGTAGTTGTTTTATATATTTTGGTGCTCTGTTTTGTCCTCATTTAATTACGAAATGTTCATCCTTGTATTGTTATCATTTTTATCTTGAATACTATTTTATCAGATATAAGTACAGTTATGCCCACTTTTCTTTGGATGTAATTTGCTTGGAGTACCATTTTTCACCATTTCACTTTGAGCCGATATTTGTCCTTGCAGTTGAGATGTGTCTCTTGAAAGCAGCATATGTTTGGCTTTTGTTTTTTGATCCAATGTCCCAGTCTGTGCCTTTCCATTGGTGAGTTTGGTCCATTTATATTTAGGGCGATTATTGAAATATGAGGTTTTCTTATAGCCATTTTGTTTTTTGTTTTCTGGTAGATCACTGCCTCCATTGTTTCTTTATTCTTGTGTCTTTGTTATTTTTAGTGTGGTGTAACTCTATAATTTTTCTTTTTGTTCCATTATTTTTTGTTATATGTCCCAGATATGGATTTTTGTGTGCATGAGGTTATCATTGTTTGTTTAAAATAAATTTTCATATATACAGTAGTTCTTTTTCTTCTACAAGTGTCTTATCTTCATTCTTGTTGCAAGTTCAAACTTTCACCTCCTCCCCTTTTTCTAGGGGTTCATTTTTAAGTTGCAGTAGCTATTGTCTTCTTTTTTTTTTAACAGTTTTTCTTCCTTGAACCATTATGTAATATTTAAGTGTATAATACCTAATCTGAATAAATGTTGCAATTTCTTGCTTTGCCTATCTGTTATTCATCTTACTCATAATGTCTATCATTTTTGTCTTTTTATTTCAGGTAGAATAAGCTCCTTCAGTATTTCTTGTAGTGCTGGTCTAGTGGTGAAAAATTCCCTCTGCTTCTGTATGTCTGGAAAGGTCCTTATTACTCCTTCATATTGAAAAAAGAATTTTAGGGTGATATCAGAAGCATGATGGCATGAGGAATTTCCTCTGAGCTCTCCATGGAAATTATAATAAACTGAGCACCTACAATTCAACAGATAGCACCAGCCTGCACACAAGCAATTTGAGCAATCTACACATCAGAGCATTTGAAGGTGAATCATGAAAAAAAAGGGTGGAAAAGAGGGAGAGAGGAACAAAGACAGGTTCTACAGAATGTAGCCCAGATTCTCTGCAGGACAAAGGGAAGAAGGGAATTATGTGATGATTTTTTAACACTTCGAAGCTCTGAGCAGTCTTCCTGAGTGATCAGCATATTCCATGCAGCAGAGCCTGGTGAACAGAACAGAGATCAGGGCAGAGACAAAACACTGAGGTGCAACAGCTATGAGTTAATTCCTGCCATTTCTAGGCAAAAAAAAAAAGCTGAGTCACAGAGCCTGGCTGCTTCCCCCAACCCTCTCAGAGTGCATCACACTGTATCCTCCCAGAGCTAGCAGCAGGCACCAGCACTGCATCTGGATGTGGGGCAGTACCAGGACTTCAGTGACTTATCAGAGGCTTGGATCCCCTTCAGCCTTTATATTCTCCCATGGGGATAAATCCCTGGACCAAGGCAACATAGTAACATCCCTCTCCAAGGAATTAAGGGCATTTTTTTAGCCCCGAGGCAGAGATCCAGGTGGCTGCAGCAGTGTAAGAGGCTTGGGTGCCAACTACTAAAAAAAAAAAAAAAGGAAGAAAGAAAAGAAAAAAACTTTTCTTTACAATAGCCTACAGAGAAATCTCTCTGAATAATAATTTTTAATTTTTTACAATGCGGGATATATTCCCATTAATGTCTAGGCAGGGAAATACTCCATTGAACACAGTGAACAGCCAAGGTATCAAAGCAGCTCAGAAAGAAAATAAAAAATCTCTAGAAAATAAACTTAAAGATATAAAAAAAATGTATTTTAAATAACAGAGACTTCAATATGGCACTTCTGAAAAAACTCAATGAAGTACAAATTCTGATTGACAGTTTGATGAACTCAGAAACAAAATCAATGAACAACAGGCATATTTTACCAATAAGCTTGAAACTCTAAAAAGCACCAAAGAGAAATTCTGGAGCTGAACAACTCACTAAAATAAATAAATAAATAAATAAATAAATAAATAAATAACAAACAGGAAATAGAGCAGATGAGATGGAGCAAAGAAGTACTGATATTAAAGATAGAAATCTGGAAATGATGCAAATAGAAGAAGAGAAGGACGAGAGACTGAAAAAAATAGAAAACTCTACAAGAACTATCTGACACAATCAGAAAGAGTAACAAAAGAATAATGACTATACCATACAAAGAAGAGAGGGAAAAGGATATAGCATTTTCAACAGTGAGAATTACCCGAACCTATGGAAAGAACTAGATCTTGAATATAAGAAGAAGAAAAAAAAAACATTTAATTATCTCAATCCAAAAAGGCCTCTCCCAGACACATTATATTCAAATTGTTTTTAGCACAAACTTTACAAGCAAGGATAAAGTGGAACCAAATATTCAAACTACTGAAAGAGAAATTACTCTCTAAGAATAATATACCCAGCAAAGTTCTCCTTTAGATATGAAGCAGAAATATAGACCTTTTCAGACATACAAAACCTGAGGGTATTTTCATAAGGCCTGCATTGCAGAAAATATGAACAGGGGTCATCCTACCTAAAACAAAAGGACAAAAAAATGCATAACTATGAGTAAGATGACTAACAAGTAGACAGGAACAAAAAAAATGCAATCCTTAATAAGAGGGTACTATAAGCTTAAATAATACATAGTGGTTAAGAGTAAAATAAAAACACTTTAAAAAGAGAAGACAACAGCAACTGCACCTAGAAATTATCATAGAGAGAATTTAAGACAATAAAAACAGAAAAGGAAAGGAGGTAAATGTTTGAACTGGAAAAAAAAGAATGAACATAAGACACATGCAGAAGAAAAAGGACTACTGTATAGGACTACTATATATTTCTTTTTCTTCTGAATGCATCTTATCTTCATTTTATATATCTTCAAAGTTATATATAACTTTCTTTAAATAAACTTAATGGTAACCACACACCATACATTTAGAACTGAGACACATAACATAAAAAGGGAGGTAACAGAGGGGAAAAACATGAAACACTACCGTATGAAAATAAGAGACAGAAACACAAGAACAAAAAGAGAGAGAGAGAGAGAGAGAGAGAGAGAGAGAGAGAGAGAGAAAGAGACTGAGCTACCAGAAAAAAAAGTGGTTCTAGGAAAACCTCATATTTCAATAAGCACACTAAATATTAATGGACTCATCAATAAAATGGCACAGAGTAGCAGATTGGATCAAAAAACAAAAGCCAGCCATATGCTGCCTTCAAGAGACACATCTCAGCTGCAAGGACAAATAGAGACTCAAAGCAAAAAGGTGAAGAATAATAATTCAAGAAAATGGAATCCAGAGAGAAGTGAGTGTAGCCATACTTATATCTGACAAAATAGTCTTCAATATAAAAAAGTAACAAGAAATAGAGATGAACATTTTATAATAGTAAAAGGGACAGTACATCAAGAAGATATACCACTTATCAATATATATACTCCCAATCAGAAGCACCAAAACATGTAAAGCAATTACTAACAGAACTAAATGAAGAAACTGACAAAAACACAGTTAGAATAGGGAACCTAAATACCATCACTGTCAGCTATAAATAGATCATCCAAACAGAAAATCTATAAGGAAATATAAACCTTAAATTACACAATAGACCAAATGGACATAATTGACATATACAGAGCTTTTAATCCAAAAACATCATATCATACATTCTTCTCCTTAAAATGTAACAGTGAATGTTATCAAAAATAGACCATATATTGGGACACAAAAGTAGCCTCTATAAATTTAAGAAAATTAACATCATACCTAGTATATAGTTCAATCACAGTGCTTTGAAACTGGAGATAAACTGTAAAAAGAAAGTGGAGAAAAAACACAAATATGTGGAAATTAAACAACATGCTACCATTAAAAAAAGGACTGGGTCATAAAAAATATAAAAGGAGAAATAAATAAATACATAGAAATATATGAGAATCAAAGTACAACATATTAAAACTTATCGGACACAGCAAAAGTGGTAATAAGAGGAACGTTCATATCATTACAGAATTAACTCAACAAACAAGAACTATCCCAATAAACAACCTAACATTGCATCTTCAAAACCTAAAAACAGAAGAACACATGAAGCCCAACGTGAGCAAAATGAAGAAAATAATTAAAATTAGAGGAGAATTAAATAAAATTGAGAACAAAAAGACAATGGAAAAAAATGGAACAAAGAACTGATTCTTTGAGGAGATTAATAAAATTGGCAAACCCCTCTCTAGACTCAACATAAGAAAAGAGAAAGAACACAAATTTTTAAAAAATCAGAAATGAGAGAGAAGTTATGACAGATACCACCAATATACAAAGGATTATACAAAAATACTATGAAAGATTTTATGCTACAAAATCAATAATGTTGAAAAAATGGACAAGTTCTTAGAAATATACAACCTTCCTAGACTGAATCAATTAATGTAATACACCATATAAACAAATTAAAAAATAAGAACCATATGATCATATCAATAGATGCAGAAAAAAAGCCTTCGACAAGATACAGCATCCATTTAGGATCAAAACACTTAATAGAAGAAAAGCATCTTAACATAATACAGGCCATATATGACAAACCCTCAGCCAAGATCATACTTAATGCTGAAAAACTAAAAACCTTTTCTGTAAGATCAGGAACAAAGCAAGTTTATCCACTATCACCACTGTTATATTCAATATAACATTGGAGGTTCTAGCGAGTACAATAAGATAGAAAAGGCATCCAAATAGGAAACAAACAAGTCAAACTGTCACTATTTGTGAATGACATGATTCTCTAAATAGAAAACCCTAAAGACTATACAAGAACATTACTAGAAACAATAAGCAAATATAGTAAAGTCTCTGGATACAAAATCAATGTTCAAATATCCATAGCAATTCTATACTCTAATAATGAAGAATCGGAAAAAGAAGTGGAAAAAATAATTCCTTTTGCAACTGCAATGAAAAGAATAAAATATCTAGGAATAACTTTAACAAAACTTGTGAGGGACCTATGTAATGAAAATTATAAGAGCCTATTAGAACAAATCAAAGAAGATACAAAGAAATGAAAAAATATTCAGTGTTCTTGGATTGGAAGATCAATATAGTTAAAATGACCATATTACCTAAAGCATTATACAGATTTAATGCAATTCCCATCAAAAATCCCATCAGTATTTTTAAAGAAATGAAACAAAAAAGTCACCATATTTGTATGAAAGTACAAAAGACCCTGAATTGCCAAAAAACATTCTGAGAAATAAGAACAAGGCTGGAGGCATCACTCTGCCTGACTGTAAATTATACTACAAAGTGTCAGAATCAAAATGGTATGGTATTGGCAGCAAAACAAATACACGGACCAGTGAAACATAATCGAGAGTTCAGAAGCAAACCCATATTTATATGAGCAAATAATTTTCGAAGAAAACGTCAAAAACACACAGGAGAAAGGCAAGCCTCTTCAATAAATAGTACGGGGAAAACTGGAAAGCCACCTGCAAAAGAATGAAACTAGACTGTTGTCTATCACCACACACTAAAATTAACTCAAAATGGATTAAGGATCTGAATATAAGACCTGAAACAATAAAATGCAAAGAAGAAAACATAAGAACTAAACTCAAGGACCTTGGACTTAAAGTGGATTTTATGAAGTTGACCTCAAAAGCAAGGGAAGTAAAAGCAAAAATAAATGAATGGGACTACATAAAACTAAAAAACTTCTGCTCAAAAAAAGAAATCATCAACAAGGTAGAGACAACCATCCAAGTAGGAAAATATATTTGCAACAATTTCTCCAAATAGGGCCTAATATCCAAAATATACAAAGAACTCATAAGACTTTATAATAACAACAAAAAACAATCCAATCAAAAAATGAGCAGAGAATCTGGACTTCTCCATAGAGGACATACAACTGGCCAACAAAAAGACGTTCAACATCACTAACCTTTAGAGAAATGCAAATCAAAACCACAATGAGATATCATCTCACACCTATTAGAATAGATATAATGAACAGAACAAATAATAATAAATATTGGAGAAGATGCAGATAAAAAAGAACCCTCATACACTTCTGGTGGAACTGAAAATTGGTACAGCCACTATGGAAAACAATATGGAGTTTCCCCAAAAAACTCAGAATTGATCTATTATAAGATCCAGCAATCCCACTATTTGGTATTACACCCAAAGACTTGAAATCCATATCCAAAAAGATAGATGCACACTGATGTTCATAGAAGCATTATGCATAGTAGCCAGGACATGGAAGCAACCAAAGTGTCCTACGATAGATGATTGGCTAAAGAAACTGTGGTACATATATACAATGGAATATTACTCAGCCATAAAAAGAGATGAAATACTGCAATTTGTGACAACATGGATAGACCTCAAGATAATCATGCTAAGCGAAATAAGCCAGACAGAAAAAGTTGAAAATCACATGGTATCACTTATATGTAGGATAGAAACCTAAAAACTACAAATGAACAAGACACACAGAGACTCATGGACATGACTTATAAACTAGTGGTTACCATAGGGTAGGGAGTGAATGAGGAAGGGGTAGGTAGACAGGATAAAGGGGGTCAAATATGTGGTGACAGAAAGAAATCTAACTATGGGAGGTGAACACACAGTGTAAATATATGTGTCTTACTGTTAAAGTGTACAGCTGAAACATTTGATTTCGTTAACCAATGTCACCATAAAAAATAAATAAATAAAATAAAAATTTAGATTAAAAAAAGAATTGCAATCTTGAATCTCTGATATATAAATTAAACATTTTCTTTTATTTATATTTATTTTCTGGAGATAACTTTGTTTTCTTTCTAAACTGCCTTGTTACCTTGGTTGTTCATGGTATTTGATGGATTATTTCTCCTCCTAAAATTCTTTTAGTGACTGTTCCCCACAAGCACTAGTCTTAATCCATGCTTCAAACTTTATTAAAATCTCTCATGGTCCACAGACTTCAAACATGCAGTAACTGGCTTTGTCCACACTGTACCTCTTGCTAAATGGCCCCAAGCACAGCACCAGTGGCAGCCAGCCTCAGTTCACAGCACAGCCTCTCCCAGATGCCTCCAAGAAAAAAAATTGGAAGCTATCAATTACCAATCGCTTTGTAGTTTCTATCAGGTAACTTTAGACCAGGGACAGATAGAAGGTGCACTTGGCCTGTACTAGAGCCCACCCAAGGACCCCAGAACCAAAACAACCAGTAACTGGCTTGAGACCACACCAGAGCACCACCATATTAGCTCCACAAACAATAAACCCAAAGTTGGATTTAGCATGCACCAGAGCCCCACTAAAGCAACTCCTGCTCTGCAGGGTCAGCCCCCACACAACAGTTCATCTGCTATAGTTATATCTAGTACTCACAGCCAGTCAAACTGGCGTGCCAATGGAAATGAACGCTCATCTGCAATAAAAGAGCACTCACCACCCACCCAGGTGATATCCTAGGAGCACCTGGCTCAGTGACCAGGAAAAAAAACTGAAAAGCACACAAACAAGTAGAAGCTAAATAACATGACAATAAACAATGCTGAGTTAACAAGATAAGAAAAAAAGTCAAAAGATATATTGAGACAAGTGAAAATGAAAAAAAAAAAACAATCCAAAATCTATGGAGCAATACCAAAGCAGTTCTAAGAGAAAAATTATAACATATAACATTTATAACAATACAGGCCTACCTCAAGAAACAAGAAAAATCTCAAATAAATAGTCTAACCTTACACCTAAAGGAACTAGAAAAAGAACAAACAAAGCCCAAAGGGAGTAGAAGAAAGAAAATAGTAAATATCAGAGCAAAAATAAACAAAATAAAGTCTAAAAAATATAAAAGATCAATGAAACCAAGAGTTAGTTCTTTGAAAAGATAAACAAAATTGATAAAACCTTAACCAGACTCAAAAAATTTTGAGGACCCAAATAAATCAAATCAGAAATGAAAGAGATATAACAACCAACACCACAGAAATACAAAGAATTTTAGAAAAATACTCTGAACAATTAAATGCCAACAAACTAGACAACCTGAAAGGAATGAATAAATTCTGAAAACATACAGTCCTGCAAGACTGAGTCAAGAAGAAACAGAAAATCTGAATAGACCAACAAGTACTAACAAAATTCTAATCAGTAATCAAAAAACTTCTAACACACAAAAGTCCTGGACCAGATGGCTTAACAGAAGACTTATACCAAAAATTCAAACACTAATTAAAACCTATTCTTTTCAAACTACTTCAAAAACTTCAAGAGGAAGAAAGTCTCCCAAATTCAATTTATGAGGCCAGCATCATCCTGATTCCAAAATAAGACTAAGACATTACAAAAAAAAAATTATAGGCCCATATGCATAATAAAAATTCTCAACAAAATATTAACAAACCAAATTTAGCAATACATTGAAAAGATCCTACACCAGGATCAAATGGGATTTGTTCCTGAGATGCAAGGTTGGTCCAATATCTGTAAATAAATTAACATGATATACCACATAAATAAAATAAAAAATAAAAATCAAATGATTATATCTATAGGTGTAGAAAAATTATATGACAATATCCAGCATCCATTTATGATAAAAATTCAGCAAAATGGGATTAGAGGGAACTTACCTGAACATAATAAAGACTATATATGACAGACTCACAGATAACATCTTACTCAATGGTGAAAAGCTAAAAGTGTTTTCCTTAAGATCAGAAATAAGACAAGGATGTCCATTTTTACCACTTTTATTCATCCTACTATAGGAAGTCTTTGCCATAGCAATTAGACATGAAAAAAATAAAAGGCATCCAAATTGGAAAGGAAGAAGTAAAACTGTCATTATTTGCAGAGGGCATAATATTATATATGTAGAACCCTAAATATTCCCCAAAAAAAGCTATTAGAAATGATCAATGAATTCAGTAAAGTAGCAGGACACAAAACTAATATTCAAAAATAGATGCATTTGTACACACCAATAATAAACTATCAGAAAAAGAAATTAAGAAAACAATCCCACTTACAATTACATCAAAATATAAGTAGGAGTAAATTTAACCAATAATACAAAGACTTGTACTCAGAAAATTCCCATTGATGAAAGAAAATGAAGAAGATAGAAATAAATGGAAGCGTATATTATGATTATTAATAGAAAGAATTAACATCATTAAAATGTCCCTACCACCCAAAGCAATCTATAGATTCAGTGCAATCCCTATCAAAATACCAATGGAATTTTTCACAGAACTAGAACAAATAATCCTAAAATTTATAGCCCTGAGGATAGTTCAGAAGACCTTTCTTTCCTCTATGCTATCTCACTTGTGCTTAAACATAAGTTTAATAAAATCTGTTTGGAAAAAAATAAAATAAAATTGATATAGAACCACAGAAGACCCCAAATAATGAAACAAATCTTCAGAAAGAACAAAGTTGGACATATCACACTCTCTGATATCAAACTATACTCCAAGTCTACAGTAATCAAAACAGTATGGTACTGGCATTAAAAACAGACACATAGATTATAGGAAAAGAATAAAAAGCCCAGAAATAAATTCATGCCTATATGATCAGTTAATCTATGAGAAAAATACAAGAATATACAATGAGGTAAAGACAGTTTCTTCAATAAATGATATTGGGAAAACTGGACAGATATAAGCTAAAAAAGATTAAACTAGACCCCTTTCTTACATTACACACAGAAATAAATTCAAAATAGATTAAAAACTTAAATGTAAGACCCAAAATCATAAAACTAGAAGAAAACATGAGCTGTAAACTTTTTGGAATTGCTCTTAGCAATATTTTTTGGATCTGTCTTCTTGGGCAAGGGTAACAAAAAAAATAAATAAATGAATGGGACTACATCAAACTAAAAAGTTTTTCCACAGTGAAGGAAACCATCACCAAAACAAAAAGATAACCTACTGAATGGGAGAAGATATTCACCAATGATACATCAGATAAGTGGTTAATGACCAAAATATAAAGAACTCAACACCAGAAAAAAAGTCTGATTAAAAAATGAGCAGAAGACCAAAATAGACATTTCTCCAAAGAGGCCAACAGATGTATTAAAAGATGCTCAACATCACTAGTCTTCAAAGAAAAGCAAATGAAAACTACAATGAGATATCACCTCACACCTGTATGAATGGCTATCATCAACAAAAGTTGTCAAGAATTTGGAGAAAAGGAAACCCTCATGCAGTGTTGGTGGGATTGCAAATTGGTACAGCCATTATGGAAAATAGTATGGAGTTTTCTCAAAAAATTAAAAATGAAACTACTTTATGTCCCTGAAATTCCACTTCTGCAATCCCCAAAAAAAGCCAAAACATTAATTCCCAAAGATCTGTGCATCCCTCTGTTCATTGAAGCATTATTTAAAATAGCCAAGATATGGAGGCAGCCATCTATCAATGTCCAACAATAGACAATTGGATAAAGAAGAAGTAGTACATTATACAATGGAATATTACTCAGCCATAAAAAAGAATAAAATGTTACCATTTGAGACAAATGGTAAATGAAATAAATCAAACAGAGAAAGACAAATATCATATGATTGTACTTATATGTGGAATCTAAGTAACAAAATAAACAAACAAGCAAAAGAGAAACAAACTCATAATAACAGAGAAAAGATTGAGTTGCCAGATTGGATGCAGGAGGAAGCACAGGGAGAGATGGGTGAAAAAGGTGAACAGGATTAAGTATAAATGGCCAGTTATAAAAACAATCATGTGGATATAAAGTACAGCATAGGGAATACAGTCTGATGAGTACTAGACTTACATGAGTGATCACTTCTGAAGTTATTTAAATGTCTAATCACTATGTCACATACCTGAGACTATTAATAATGTATGTCAACTGTAATTAAAAAATAAAATTTTTTAAAATTTTTAATTAAAAAAATTAGAAATTTATTTATTAAGCCATGAAAAGACCAAGAGAAACTTTAAATGCATACTACTAACTGAAAAAAAAAAAGCTAATCAAAAAAGGCTGAATGCCATATGTTTCCAACTATATAAAATTCTGGAATAGGTAAAACTACAGAGATGGTAAAACATCAGTGGTTATCAGGGATTAAGGGAGATGGAAGGTATTGAATAGGCAGAGCACAGATAATTTTTACAGCAGTGAGGATATTCTGTATGATTCTAAAAATTTGTCCAAACCTATAGAATGCACAGCACTAAAAGTGAACCCTAATGTAAAGTGTGGACTTGGAGTGATTATGATGTGTCAGAGTAGTTTCATCAGTTTTAACAAATGTACTACTTTTGTAAGAGATGTTGATAATGAGGGAGACTGTGCAAGTTTGAGGGTCAGAGGCTATGTGAGAAAACTTTGTACCTCCATCTTAATTTTGCTGTGAACCTAAAACTTGTCTAAAAATATATAATTCATTTTTTAAGAAAAAAAAAAGTGACTCTTGGAGAGATTAGGTGACCTGCACAAGGTCACACACCAGCAGCTAGCAGACTTAGAATCTGGAGTCCAATCTTGTCTGTCTCCACCGCCTAAGCTTTCTAATGAGTCCCTTACTTAGTTTTGCCTTTGACTATTGTCCTTGTGTGGCCTCCCACACCAGAAGCAGTTTCTTTTTCCCAGTCTCTAGGATGATTCTGTGAAGAAACCAAAGGAATCTCTCAGTTGAGCTTCCTAAGAGTGCCCAGCTGACAAAGGAAAGGAACTCTCCCAGCCCCACATTCAGAACAAGCTGGCACTAGAGGCTGCCACCTTTCTAAGACATTTGGAACACATAGAAGGAAATGTTGATGAACGAAAAAGAGAAATTGAAATATCATAAATCAGGCAGCTTGTATATGTTGAAGAATTACTTTAGGAAGGTTAATATTTAGTCCAGAGCAAGACTAGGCCTGTTTGAGGAAAAAGTTCTCACATTGGTCTCATCTGGGAAGCCCCGGAGCAGGTGGGACAGTGATCCTCTGCTGCCAAAACTGAGTAAGGTCAGACTCAGAAAATGTGGATATCTACACAATAGAGTAAATGAGCTTTAGTCACTGAATAAATAATTTATTCATAATCAGGATAATTTTATCCATCACCCATCACCTCTTAAGCATAAGACAAGAATGGTTTCCTTATACCACCAGAGAAAATTTTTCTCAGAAATTAGGTGCTTACTGTGGAAACTATTTTATTAAGTATTCTGGGTGAATATAATACTGATTTCAGCAACTATAGCTGAAGTCATCAGCAAGTACAATGGTTATTGTACACACAAGAATCAGGACCATATTTTATCTCTAGGTAAAAACTATTTTTAAAGTATTTCATAAATCACTACTAAGGTCATCCATACTAAACATTCTAGAACACACAGGGGAAATCTCTGTGGGCGTGTCCAGACTTCCAGGCTGCCACACTCATTGTTCTGACACTTCCTGCACTCTGCACAAAGCTATCCCAGTCGTCAGCAAGTCTGCAGGGCCCACGGCAGGGTCTGCAGGAGGAGGCAAGTTAACCACACCAATCCCATGGGAGTGAAGAGCACCATGGTGCACACTGCCTGTCACTACACAGCACAGAGTGCTCCACCTCTAGCTCACCCCCTGCAGTCTGGCTGCCTTCATGCAGCAAGTAGAGAAACCAAAGCAGCCCACAGGGTTGTGGTGAGCATTAAGTGAAGTACTAAACATAAGTGCTTTGCACCCAGCCAGTCATATATACCTACTCAGCAACGCTCAGGAACAGGTTCACCCACCCCCATCACCAGGCTCCAGTGCATTTAGCAGTATGTCTAGCCCTGATGTTTGATATAGTTAATGAATAAATGAATGTACCATTGAATAACAAAACACGAGTGAGTAAAGAACTCCTTATTTTTGAAATCAGAATATTAATAGCCAGAAAAACTGTATTATGCAGTCTTCCTTGAGGTAGAGTTGGCAAGGAGATATAAGTGGAAATTGTGAGTGGAACTTCCAGGAAAGCTGGTGAGGAAGGAGACTAAGAAGTAATATGAGATTTTTGTTCTCCTGTCCTTCCTCTTACAAGGTGTGAGGATAAAGATGTGATAACTAGAGTTCCAGCAGCTATTATAGACTCAGAGTTGACCTTAAAGATGAAGTTGTAGGATAATGGTGGCAAAACTTAAATAGATGTCTGTGTCTTCAATATCTGTGGGGCCACCAATTCTCACTTTTTACGTGGTAGAGGAAAACCAGCCTTCTATCTGATCCCAGACATTATTATGTTTGGTCTCTGCTACTAGAAGCCAAATACATTTCTAACTGAAAAATTTTGACTATATCTTGATTTTGCTCTCCCCAAACTACCTGTTCCTTCTCAGTCTCATTTTCCAGGCCTTAGTCCTCTCCCTTCTCTAAACATTGGATTGATATAAGGCTCAGACCTGGGTTTTTCTCAAATCCCACAGCTTAAAATTTTATTCACAAACTAATGATACCCAAGTGATATTAATAGCTCAGGCCTCTTCCAAGAGCTGCAGACTCATATCCAACTGCCCAGTTCGCACCTCCAAATTAGTGTGTCCAAAGAACCTTAATATTCTTCACTCCTCACAAACCTGTTTCATTCCCCACTCCTCCATCTCAGAACATGAC
The DNA here is from genome assembly GCA_004027375.1 of Macroglossus sobrinus. Lineage (NCBI taxonomy): Eukaryota > Metazoa > Chordata > Mammalia > Chiroptera > Pteropodidae > Macroglossus > Macroglossus sobrinus. The sequence continues at coordinate 38,370 of PVKZ01001434.1, read as the reverse complement.
TCTACTGTTGCTCAGGCCAACAGGCTAAAACTCTTCCTGGATTCCTTTCTCTCTCTCAGGCCATCAGCAAAGTCAGTCACTTTAAAACATGACCTCCATCAGCCTACATCTTCCCATCCCCAACCATCATCATTGCTGCTTCCCTGCCCTAGGCTCCCTGCATCCATACAGGCCCTTGCAGCCTGCCCTGCACATGGTGTCAAAGGGTTTCTTCTCTGCTCAGACCTTTCAATAGTGTCCTATGTACCTAAGAATAAAATCCACACACCTAACCATGGTACCCAAGGCTCTATGAACTTCCCTCACTTTGCCCCTGTGTTTACACCTACTGCCTTCCAGCCACACTGCTTACTATCTCCTTATACATGCTTGCCTCATTTCCCACTCAGGGCCATTGCACCCACTGTCCCAGCTACCTGAATTTCCCTCCCTAAGACCATAACAAGAATGGTGCCTTTAACTGCAGCTCAAATGTCACCTTCTTGAAGATCCTGACCACTATGTCCGAGTAGCCTTCCACTGGCTCCATTTTTCCCATCAATTACTTTGTGTCATTTTCTTTGTGACATCATCACTACCTAAAAATCATCTTATCCATGGCTTTGCTTTCTAGTGTATTGTTTAGAATATGTATCTCGCAAAACAGAAATTCTGTTTGTCTTTATCTTGTGCTTCTAAACAATGCCAGCTGAGAAGTTCTCAATTTGTTTGCATTCACAGGAATTCAAGAGCTAGGCCATTATTATCAAGTGACAGTTCTTTTTATTATGTATCTTTAGTCTTCAGTCTGATTACTGGCTTTTTCATTCAAATTGACAACATACAGACATTTGTCAAATGGCTCTTATCCTGAGTTCTTGTATTTGACTCTTCTCTCAATTATAATAGAATAAAGTTTAGCATATTTCAGAGCCCTCATATATTAAAATGTTTTGACATATAAAGTCAAACTGGGGTTAATAAACAATTTCTCTGAAAACCTGGAAGTTGCCCCCATTGTCTTCCAAAACTTAAAACTGTAAATGAATAACCTTACATTAGCCTGATTGGTGGGTTTTATTCTTTTTTGAGTGGCATGTACTCTCAGATTGAGTGTTTTTATACAGATTTTTAAATCACTGGTTAAATTACTAGGATATATCTTTGTTTGGCAGGGGGGAGTGGGGAATGGAGCAAATTTACCATTTAAATATCATGATTGAAGTAAGTCTATGAACCAAGTATTTTTTTTCTAGCTTAGAGACATTAGCAAACATTATCTTTGATTAATGCTTCTTTCCCCTTGTTTTATTTCTTCTTCACAATAACTATATTATTCAAAGATTAATTCTTCTTTTAATAGGCTCTGTGACTATTATATTTCATATTATTCTCATCCCTTTGTCCTTTTTCAGTGAATTTCAGGAGAGCAATTTAAGTTTTCCCTTAACATTATAACATTTTTTGCTGCTTCAGTTCTACCCTTTACTGCCATTGATAGATGTAGCTCTACTGTTGCATAAATCTTTCTTTGAAGTTTTTCTTAATACTAGTGTTGTCATTTTCATCTGAACCCATTGCTTTTTCATGATCCTGATCTATTCTAATAAAGCTCACTAAGAACATGAAATATTGACCTTTAAATTATTTTTTATTTCTCCTAAAAATTTTTTTTCAAAAAGATGTTTTCAAATGTAATCAGTGTATTTAGTTCAGAACTTTTTCACTGATTCTCTAGTGCTTCAATTTGTTTGTATATTCAGCCTCCATGAAGATCTTAGGGCACAATTTGACAATTTTGTCCATTGGATTCCCTGGACCCCTGGAGAATGCCCCCTAGAGAGCTAAAGCCAGGAAGCAAAGTTGGTTCATGTGTCTGCTTCACTGTCAGTGCTTTGATGTCATGCATTTATCTGGTGCAATTTGCTGGGCTGAGTATAGTCAAGTCGTCTGACACACTTATAAACAATATTTGTACTTGTAAATGGGGGAAGGGGCTCAGTTTTCACTCACCAGGTAAAATGCACAGAAGAACAAACAGTGCTCCTCCTCCCTCAGCAATGCCAGCAGCATTGTACCTTTGGGAACCACAGCTTTCAGGTTTCATTGTGACATACAGATATGGCAATGGGCAGGGAGGCAGGAAGACAGGGAGTTGGGGTGGGTGTGCTATTAAATATTCTTCTGGGTTCAATGACTTCTTTTTTATCAAACTTTTTGAAGTGATATTGGTTAATAAAATTATATAGGTTTCAAGTATACAATTCTATAATATATTATCTGTATATTGCATTGCGTGTTCATCACCCAAAGTCAAATCTCCTCCTATCATCTTATTTTTGACCCTCTTTACCCTTTTCTACTGAATTCAGTACCCTTTCCCTCTAGTAACCACTAAACTGTTGTGTGTGTCATTGACTTCTTTAGGCCTTTTTTAAGGGGGCACCAAGGCTTCTTCTTGCCTACTTCTAGCCAACTGAGCAACTAACAATCAAAATGTAATCAATTGTGCTTCTGATTCTGTCTCATTGTTGCTGAAGATAATGGAAATCTCTTCCAAGGCTAACAATTGTTGACATGTTCTTGTGAGTTTTTATATTATTTTTGGTCACTTTCTGTGCTTCCATGTGTATTTGAAGGACAAGTTAGTAGAGAGATTACTCAAGGCTAAAATAACCTTAGGTCACAGTTGTGTCATTTTTTTTTGACTCCCCATAACACAGAGCCCAGAAACTGGTGTACATTAGGTTCTCAGTATGAAAAGTACAAACAATTAGAACAATTAAGAGTTTGGGCTGAGATATTTGGGACCAGAGGCTGATCTGGAAGCAGGTTGGAATCTAGACCAGGGGTTGGGATGTAACAAGTTCCAAGTAAAGAGAAGTAGTTAAAAGCCATCTGAAGGCATAGATAGCAGTTGTACAGAAGGCAGGAGGAAAGTTCAGCCTATGAAGCAGGTTTCTGAGAAAGAGTCAGCCGAGGCAGTCAGCTGAGGGAATCAAGGAGTCAGGGGCCAGTGTATCTAATGGGTCATCAGAAATTCTGAGGTCTTGCATCTTCCTTCAAGAGCACATAGGTAATAGCTGAACTCAGTAGTCACACTGATATGCAGGATGTGAGACAGACTCTGTGGCCCAACCCCCAGGGTCCCTCAACAGTGTATCCATGCATAAAGGTGTGTCCAACAGGATATCCACAATTTATAGGAACACGAGGTCCTATTCTCAGCAGACAGCAAGCATTGCTTCCACCGGGCCTGTTCTAGAACCAGCTCCTAGTTCTGCCTAAGCCTTCTCCACCTTCCACTGTGAGAAGGGTCATATGAACACTAAGACTCCCCTTCTCAGAGCCCCATGCCTATATAAGATGTGGCCTTGAAGTGCCCATGCCCATGGTCATGCCCAGGGTCAGTCCTTTAGTATTTACTGAGCAAGTGCAAGCAGTCGAGAACCACATTGAAACCTGGGACAGACATGCAAGGAAGAAGCAGGTGTGCTGAGCCTTCCCTGCTCAATAAGGCTGAGGGCATCAGGGCCAAGAGAAGGGATAGAATCAGGTTCCGCATTCCTCTTGCCCAGATCATTAAGGGAAACAAGAAAGAATAGCTGAGGAAGAGTAGAAAAGTGAGGATGCATTCAAAGCACTCTGGAAGCACATATCACCCCAGAACTACAATTGCCCTCCCAGTTCCCCCAAATAGGGCAGTCACACTGCTCTGCCTGCTTCCTCTGCCTTGGAGAATGAGATCTTAGGAAAAAAATTGTCCCCAACTGTTCTACTCCTGGATAGGTATGAGCAAGCATGCCACCTGCAGAGGGCCACCAACTCTCTGGGAACCCTGCCCACACAGGACAGTGTCAGAGCTCAGAGTGTTCTCAAATCTACTCTATTGCACTCCCACAGCAGTCAGAACAGAGAGATTCTGCTTTCAGGGAAGAATAATTCTTTCTTGGGCCTTTTCCTATTGCAACTAGTTATTTTACATCACATTCCACATGCTCATTAAAGGGAAGTTAAATATCACTGCTAATCATGAAAGAGATTTCTGGGAGCTCTGAAAATCCCTAACTCTTCATTTGGCCTCTCTGGAAAAGTTGATGAAAGGTGAAGATATGGATAGGAGGCAAAAAGGGATCTAATGTAGATGTGTGTCACCTGCACGCAGATGGGCAGCATCTGCGTGCAGGTGACACATATCTACATTAGATAAACAAATGTAAGATGCTGCAGAAGCTCTAAGACAAGGTCAAACTCATTTTAAAAGAAAGAAAAAACCCTCTCCTCTTATATTTTTAAAACCATGGACTTGTTCTGCCTATCAAAAATATTTTTGTTATGAAATAAACAGGGGAAAGAAGCAAAAAATATTGTTAGAGGATTAGGTAATGTCCTTGATATTAGTATTACTAAAAAATTTTCACTCTGATGTTAAGTTGCTGAACTGAGTATACATCTGGGCCTGATCCCAGGCTTTGTAAACTAGCAGCAATGTTCCGGTGCTATGCTCATGATCTCCCTATTGCCCTCTAGTTACTATATAACATAGTATCTTATTTTTCCCATTAGCACAGTTCATCCTGCATCCCTGGTTGCTCGATCTCAATGACAATGTCTAAAGCCCTGTTTCTTTCCCTCCAGCCTTCTTTGATGTAGGTCAGCCCATTTTTTATCTATCTCCTGCTGGTCCCTTCAGTCCTAGTAACTTAATGTGTGACTGGAACTGCTCTATTCTGTGCACTGCCATCGGTTGCCCTTCCCTTTCCCTAAGCTTCTGTCAAAATCCTACTCAGCCTTCAAGGACAGCTGAAACTTCTCTAGAAAGTTTTGCCAGGGCCTCAACCGGTAGGAATCTCCTCTAAACTCTGGTTTCCAGGCACATTTCATACCTTCCTTTATGGTCATCTTGTGCACGTGTCATCCTTTCCTAAGAGACTGAGAGCACCTCAAGAGCAGTGACAGTCCCTCAGCACCTTACACTGTTCCTGGAACCTGGACATTCAAGTTATGAGGGTTACTGAAGTATGAGTGGTTTGCAAGTTCTCCAACTAACTGTGTGATTTAGTCTCATAAATTTGTCATGGCCAAAAGATCACACTTTAATGTTTTTATAAGAAAAGAGAAAAAGAAAAGAAGGAAAATGAGGAAAGAGGAGAAAGGGCAGGATGAGAAGAGAGGCTTTGGAGAAGCAGATATGTTGAATGGTTGTTCCTGGAATCCTGGAAACATTGAGGGAACAGTTTCCTAAAGGGATTAAAAATAAGCTTTCCTTACAAAGTAAAATATTCTTTAAAATACTTTGAAAGCCAAATTCTACTGTGAACTTGTATGTAGTTAGGCAAAATGATGTGTTGCTCAAAATTCCTATTTATTCAGAAACACTTCTTACTGAGCCCATTACAGGTAAAAGCTGAGTATCTGGGGTAAGAGGGAGTTTGAGCTTGGGAATGATGGTCCTGCATGGACACAAAGATGAGCTTTACAGGGTTTGGTGAGAGAAGAGACAGAAAGGGAAAACAAACAAGATGAGGTGAGGTTGGTCAAAAAAAATACCAATAAATAAATTTAACCAAGGAGATAAAAACCTGTACTCCAAAAATCATGACATTGAACAAAGAAATTGAAGAAGATACAACAAATGGAAGCATATATCATGCTCGTGGTTAGGAAGAATTAACGTCACTAAGATGTTCATACCACCCAAAATGATCTACAGATTCAATGCAATCCCTATCAAATACCAATGGCATTTTTTACAGAACTAAAACCACAAAAGACCCCCAAATAGCCACAACAATTTTGAGAAAGGACAAAGTTCAATGTATCACACTACCTAATATCAAACAATAGTCTAAGACTATAGTAATCAAGACAGCATGGTACTGGCATAAAAACAGACACATAGGTCAATGAAACAGAATAGAAAGCCAAGAAGTGAATCCACACCTACGTGGTCATTTACTCTATGACAAAGGAGGGAAGAATATACAATGTGGTAAAGATAGTCTCTTCAATAAATGACATTGGGACAACTGGATAGATACATCCAAAAAAATAAAACTAGATTCATTTTTTACACCATATAGAAAAATAAACTCAAAATAGATTAAAGATTTAAATTTAAGACTCCAAACCATAAAACTAGAAGAAAACCTAGGAAGTAAATTTTTTGACATCACTCTCAGTAAATATTTTTTAATCTGTCTCCTCAGGTAAGAAAAACAAAAGAAAAAATAAAAATTTATTGGGTTCCTGTATACTAATAATAAAATTTCAAGGGAAAAAATAAAAAAATAAATTTCTTTTGCAATTACAACAAAAAGAATAAAATACTTGAGAATAAACTTAATAAAAGATGTGAAGGACCTATGTGCTAAAAACTATAACACATTATTAAAAGAAATTGAAAAAAACACAACAAAATGGAAAGATATTCAATGTACATGAATTGAAAGAATCAACATAGTTAAAATGGCCATATTACCCAAAGAAATATACAGATTTAATGCAAAACCCATCAAAATCCCATTGGCATTTTTTAATGAAGTAAAACAAAAAATTCTCAAATTTGTATTGAACCATTAAAGACCCCTGAATAACCAAAGCAATCCTGAAAAAATAAGAACAAAGCTGGAGGTATTATGCTCTCTGACTTCGAATGCTACTACAAAGCTACAATAATAATAATTAATAAATAAACAGTATGATACTGGCAGAAAAGTAGACACACAGACCATTGGAACAGAATTGAGATCCCAGAAATAAATATATATATATATATATATATATATATATATATATATATATATATATATATATATATTTATACACACACACACACACACAAATATTTTTTGATAAGGAGCCAAAATATACAATGGAGAAAAGAAATCCTCTTCAATAAATGGTGCTGGGAAAGTTGGAAAACCACATGCAAAAGAATGAAACTAGACTGCTATCTATCACCATACACCAAAATTAACTCAAAATGTATCAGTGATCAAATATAACACCTGAAACAATAAATTTCATAGAAGAAAATGTAGGTGCTAAACTCACGAACTTTGGACATAGAGAGGATTTCATAAATTTGACCTCAAAGGCAATGGAAGTAAAAGCAAAAGTAAGTAAATGGAACTACATTAAACTAAAAAGCTCTGTACGGCAAAAGAGACCATCTCCAAGGCAAAGAGGTAACCATCTGAATGGGAGAAAATATTTGCAAACAGCATCTTCAGTAGGGGCTTAATATCCAAAATACATTAAGAACTCATACAACTCAACAATAGGAAAAATATCTAATCAAAAAATGGGCAGAGGACTTAAAAAGATACTTCTCCCAAGAAGACATACAAATGGCCAACAGGTATATGAAACTTTGATTAACTTCTCTGGCTACTCAGGAAATGCAAATCAAAACCATAATGAGATACTTCCTCACACCTGTTAGAATGGCTATTATCAACAGGACAAATAATAACAAGTGTTGGAGAAGTTGTAGGGGAAAGAAACTCTTATAATACTGCTGATAGGAATGCAAATTGGTACAACCACTATGGAAACAACAATCCCTCTTCTAGGTATCGATCCCAAAAACTTGACAACATTTATGTGTAAAAATATATGCACCCCGATATTGCAACATTATTGCAACATTATTTACAGTGACCAAGACAAGGAAGCAATGAAGTGTACTATGATAAATGATTAGATAAAGAAGCTGTGGTACATATATACAATGGAATATTACTCAGCCATAAGAAGAAATGAAATATTGCCATTTATAACAACACAGGTGGATCTTGAGATTATCATACTAAGAGAAATAAGTTAGACAGAGAATCACATGATTTCACTCACATATATTATAAAACTGAAAGCAACAAACAAACAAAACAAACAAACAAAATCTCATAGACACAGACAACAGTTTAGTGGTTACTAGAGAGAAAGTGGGGAGAGGTGGAGACAGATAAGAGTAAAGGAAGTCAAATATATGGTGACAGAAGATTTGACTTCAGGTGGTGCACACACACTGCAATATACAGATAATGTATTATTAAATTTTACACTTGAAGCCTATATACTTTTATTAACCAACATCACCTCAATAAACTTGTTTTTAAAAATAAACAAATGAGACTACATTACACCAATTTTTTTTATACAGCAAAGGACTCCATCAGCAAAAAAAAAAAAAAAAAAAAAAGACAACCTACCAACTGGGAGAAGATATATTAGCCAATGATATAACTCCAATAAGGGGTTAATATCCAAAATTTACAAAGAACTCATATATCTCAACACCAAAAAAGGAAAATAAACAATCCGGTGACATCAGAAGCATGGTAGCATGAGGGATCTTCCTGGATTGTGTCCCTTGAAATAACAAGATGAACATCTACAACTCAACAAATAACACCCAACCTGCACATATGCACATCTGAGAGATTTGCACATCAGAGCATCAGAAGGTTAGAATTGCACAAGTCTGAGAGGTAGATTGGGAGAAACAAAGGAGCTGCCATATGCAGCCGTAGCTCCTTGCAGAAGGAGAGGGAGAGGAGATTTCATAGACAGTTCCCTGAACAGTGCTGCCTGAGTGATCAGTGTGTTCCATGCAGTGGAGGCCAGGGATCAGGTCAGAGAGTAGAGCTGGGAATGAGTGAGGAAGAATGACAGCTATGTCTTAGTATCTGCTATTGCCAAGTTGGAGACTGAGACACAGAGCCCCCTCCTATGAAGCCAGAGTGCACTCTCCCACCAGCCCATATACTCTCAAAGCTAAACCTTTGAACGCCGGGGGAATTTTCACATTCAGTTCTGAAACATACATCATAGCCAATACAGAGACAGGTACGGTGGATATCGAAGCAGAATAGTTGAAACTTGGGAAATAGCACCACAAGAAGAAGAGCAGCCACACACACCACAGGCCTCTTTCCCACCCAGTCAGTCTGAACCTGAAGGAAGCAGCAAAACATTGTATCTGACCTTTGGGACTGTGATAGGACTTCAAAGCCTCTTCTGAGGCCCAGACCCCCAATGTTCTTTGTACCTTTTGACCAGGCAGGGCCCTGGGACTGAGCCCACCTGATTGCAGAGAAAGTATACATCCTACCAAAGAGAAGGGAGTTATTTCTTGCCTTAAAGCAGAGATTCAAGAGGCATGAATGCCACCTACTGGTAATCAAAAGAAAAACTGTTTCCTCTGAAGAGAGATTACTTACTACATAACAAATTTTCTTTCAGAAAAAAAAAAAAGCAGAGTAGTGGGATAATAGAAGCTTTGTTCATCCCTTTTGCAACCAAATCAAAGTTGTGACAGAAATACAGAGCAAACAGCAAGCAAAATCTGGTATCTACATGAACAGAAGCTCTACAACTAGGGAGAGAAATAATTAATCAACAGTACAAGGTAGAAGAGGATGAAGACACAAGGTTACCCTCCCTGCAGTCAGCAGCTATAGAAGTTCCTCTTAAAGGGGTTGTGTCGGACCTGCTTGCTCTGGGCACCAGCTCCAGGTTGGCTGCAAGGTGGGGTACCAGGGACAATGACGAGAGGACACTGAGTTGTCTGAGTGAGGGCTGGAGGCAGCTCTCTCCCAGGCAGAAGTGCCTGCAGCTTCCACTGTTCCTCTGTTGAGCCCTCCCTCATCCCAGTGTACAGAAGCAGTATGGCCATAGCTGAGACATCAAACTGGATAACAAAAGTTGCTCTGCCCAGATGATTCCCTGAAACTCCTCCTCTCCAAATCATGGCACCACCAAAACCACATCCAACTGTGTCCTGGGTAAGTCCATTGCTCCTTTCTGAGCAGCGCTAAGACTCATTGTGGTATCATTTGGCCCTGTTTTCTGACATGGCCTCTTAAGAAAACCAGATGCACAGCATCTGTGGATTGCTTGCTGAATCTTAACAGGTGACTCCAGGGGGTCACAGGCTGGGGTTAAACTTGGCCTTCAGCGGAACCCCTCTCAGAACTGTGCTCTTGAACATCTACTACAGAAAGCCACACTAAGAACAGGAGATTCAGGAGCTTTGCTTAGTACATAGAAATAGACAAAGAAAGGCACCTAAATGGAAAGACAAAGAAGCAAAAACTGTATGAGAGAACAGAACAGAGATCCAGGAATAATAGAGTTGAGCAATCTAACAGATGCAGAGTTCAAAACACTGGTTGTAAACATACTCAGTGAACTTTGAGGAAGTGTAGATGTACACTGTGAACTTTAACAAAAAGAGAAAAAACATAAAATGGAAAAGGAAATTATAAAAGGGAACCAATCAGAAATGAAGAACACATTATCTCAGATGAAGAATATATTAAAAGGAATAAACAGAGTGGATAAAGTATCGAACCATTGATCTAGAGGAAGGGGAAGCCATAATAGCAAATCATAATAGCAAGAAAAAAAGCCAAGACTATAACAATAATTTAAGGAGCCTATGGGACACTATTAAATGTAAACATATCTGTGCCATAGGGCCATAGGGATACCTGAAGGAAAACAAGAAGTTGAAGAGCTATTTGAAGAAATAATGATGGAAGAGTTTTCTAACCTGGTGAAGGAAACAGACATACAACCTCAGGAAGCTCAGCAGTCTCAAAAAAGATGAACCCAAAGAGGCCCACACCAAGACACATTATAATTAAAATGCCAAAGGTTAAAGACAACAAGAGAATCTTAAAAGCAGCAAGAGAAAAGCAGTTAGTTACTACAAGGAAGCACCCATAAGACTGGCAGCTGATTTCTCAGAAGAAACTATGCAGGACAGAAGACTTGATGAAAACCCAGGATCTACAATCAAGAATAGTTTATCCAGCAAAGCTATCATTTAGAGTTGAAGGACAGATAAAGAGCTTTACAGACAAAAATAAGCTAAAGAAATTTATAAAAATCAAGCCAGTATTATAGAAAATATTGGAGGGACTTCTTTAAGGAGAAAAAAAATGTATCAAAAACAAGAATAAAGAATGATAACAATTACATTCCTAGCAACAGTTACCTCAAATGGAAAAAAATTAAGTGCTACAACCAAAAAATAGGTAGCTGAATGGATAAGAAAACAAGATCCCTATATCTACTGCCTCCAAGAGACTCACCCGAGATTAACAGACACATACAGACTAAAATGAAGGGGTTGGAAAAAGATATTGTTCTGATAGACCTAGAGGGTATTACACTGAATGAAATAAGTCAGACAGAGAAAGACAAATATCTCATAATTTCACATACATGTGGAATCTGAAGAACAAAATCAACAACAACAACAACAGAAATAAACTCATAGATTCAGAGACTATTTTGAGGGCTACTAGATGGGAGGGGAGTGGGGAGACAAAGAAAAAAGGCAAAGGGATTAAGAAGTACAAATGGATAGTTATAGAGAGATACAAAGTGCATCATAAGAGAAATAGTTAATTATGTAATAAACATGTAAAGAGGATAAAGGATACTAGATTTAGTGGAGTGATTACTCTGTGAGTTATATAGAACTGTAATCACTATGCTATAAAACTGAAATGAAGATATTAATGTATGCTAAGTATAATGGAAAAAAGTTCATTGAACTGTACAATGTAAATATGAACAACTAATTGGTTATTATATTTCAATAAAGCCGATGGGGGCGGGGGAGGGTGAGAGATGTCAAATGCCAGGCAGAAAAACAGTCCATCAAACACCATGAACAACCAAGGGTGACAGGGCAGCTCAGAAAGAAAGTAAAAAATCTCCAGAGAATAAGCTCAAAGACATAGAATTATGCACTTTAAATGACAAAGAATTCAAGATTGCACTTCTGAAAAACTCAGCAGGATGCAAGAAAATTCTGACTGACAATTCCAAGAAACTGGAAACAAAATAAATAAAATGAATACTTTAGTATAGAAACTGAAACCCTAATAAAGAACCAAATAGAAATTCTGGTGATTAAAAGTGCATTAAAAGAGATGAAGATTAAAATAGCAAGTTTAGGAAATAGAGCTGACCAGATGGAGGAAAGAATTCGTGATATCAATGCCAGAAATCTGGAAATTACACAGAAGGAAGAGGAGAGAGACTTGACAATAAAAATTTTAAAAATAAATAAATAACTCTTCAAAAAACTATCTGACACCATCAGAAAAGCAACATTAGAATAATGGATATACTAGAAGGAGAACAGAGGAGAAAAGAACAAAGAGCATATTCAAACAAATAGTCAATGAGAATTTCCCAAACCTATAGAAAGAGCAGGATTTTCAAATTCATAGCGAACAGAACACCCAATTATCTCAACCAAAAAAAAGGCCTTCTCCAAAATACATTTTATTATAATTGTCAAAAATTAATGACAAAAAAAAAGAATTCTCAAAGCAACCAAGGAAAAGATGACAGTAAGTTATAAAGGAATACCCATTAGACTATCATCAGACTTCTCAGTACAAACCTTACAAGCTAGGAAGTAGTGGAACCAAATATTCAACTATTAAAAAATAGATGTTATAATTCAAGAATAATATATCCAGCAAAGTTATCCTTTAATATGAAGGAGAAATACAGACCTTTCTAAGCATACAAAAGCTGGGGAATTCACCACAACCTGCATTACAGGAAATACCGAGGGGGTCATTCTACCTGAAATGAAAGAACAAAAAATACATACCTATTACTAAGATAGCTAACAGGCAGACAGAAGCAGGAAAGGGCAACTCTTATTAAAACAGGGTATTAAAAGCTTAGATATTACACAGTGGTTAAAGGCAAAAAAAAACACTCTAAATAGAGAAGAAGGTAACAGTAACTGCAACTCAGAAATTAATGCTCACTATACATACTAATAATTTGAGACAACAAAAAAAAGAAAATAAATGGAAGTACAGATCTAAATCCACAAAGAAGAACAGAGATAAACACAGCACAAGAAGAAAATAGACTAGTGTGTAACTATTCTATACATAAACTTAATGGTAATCACACTCCATAAATCCAGAACTGAGACACAAAGCATAAAACATGTGGGCACAGAAAAATACCAAATTAAAAAAAGAGAGAGAGAGAAAGAAACACAAGGACAAAGAAACAATGAAGGTACCAAACTAACAGAAAACAAAAGATAAAATGGTTATAGGAAAAACACATATCTCCAGAATCACCCTAAATGTAAAATACTGAACTGACCAATAAAAAGGCACAAAGTAGCAGATTAGAGCAAAAAACAAAACCCAACCATATGCTGCCTCCAGAGGACACATCTCAGCTGCAAGAACAAACATAGACTCAAACAAATGACATTGAGAGAAAAGTGAGAGTGGCAGTACTAATATCAGACAAAATAGACTTCAGAATAAAAAAGGTAAAGAAAGATACTAAAGGACACTTCATAATGATAAAGGGAATCATTTACCAAGAAGACATAACACTTATTGGTGTCTATGCTCTCAATAAGAGAGCCCTGAAATATGTAAAGCAATTACTAAAAGAACTAAAGGGAGACCAAAATACTATCATAGTAGGCAACCTAAATACTCCACTGTCAGATATGGACAGATCATCCAAGCAGAAAATCAATAAGAAAAACAATATCTTTAAATGACACATTAGTCCAGCTGGACATAATTGACATATACAGAGTCTTCTATTCCTAAAAAGCTGCTTATACTTCTCTTGTGCACAGGCAACATTCTCAAGAATTGACCACATACTAAGACATAGAGAAAGCCTTAACCAATATAAAAGGGTTGAAATTATACCAACCATATTCTCTGAACATAATGCCCTGAAACTAGAGATCACCTGCAAAAAGAAAGCAAGAAGAATCACAAATACATGGAAATTAAACAACATGCAACTGAAGAATAACGGGGTCAGAGAAGAAAAAAAAGAGAGAGAGATCAAGGAATACATAGAAACAAACAATAGTACAACATATCAAAACTTTGGGGACATGGCAAAATGGTCATAAAAGGAAAGTTCATATCATTCACTACCTCCCAAAACAAGAATGAGCCCAAATGAGCAACCTAATGCTTCATCTTAAAAACAAGAAAAAGAAAAACAAATGAAGCCTAAACTCAGCAGAAGGAAAGAAGTAATCAAAATTAGAGCAAAATTAAATAAAATTGAAATTAAAAAATAGAAAAAATAAATGCAACAAAAGATCTGGGCCTTTGAGAAGGTTAATAAAATGACAAATTCCTGGCTAGACTCATTAAAGAAAAAAAAGAAAGGACACCAAAAAAAAAATCAGAGATAAAGAGGAGAAATCACCACAGACATCACAGACATACAAAAGACCATACAAGAATACTGCAAAAAATATATAACACCAACTTTAACAACCTAGAAGAAATAAACAAGTACTTAGAGAGATACAACCTTCCTAGACTGAATCAAGAACTGAAAAATCTAAATAGACTAAGCAGCAGTATAGAAATTGAAACAATCATCAAAAACCTATCAAAAAGTAATAGTCCAGAAACAGATGGCTTCACCAATAAATTCTATCAAAAATTCAAAGAACATTTAATACCTATTCTCATCATACTCTTCCAAAAAATTGAAGAGGAGGCAATACTTCCCAACTCATTTTATGGGGCTAATATTACCTTGATAGCAAAACCTGGTAAAGATAACACACAAAAAACACACACACACACACAAATGCAAAAATCTTAAATAAGATACTAGCAGACTGAATACAGCAACATATTAAAAAGATTATACACCATGATATAGTGGGCTTCAACCCAGAGGCATAGGGATAGTTTAACCTATGCAAAGCAATTAATGTGATACACCACATAAACAAATTAAAAAATAAGAATCATATGACCATATCAATAGATGCAGAAAAAGCCTTTGACAAGATATAGCATCCATTTAGGATCAAAACACTTAAAATCATATAGAAGGACAGTCCCTTAACATAATAAAGGCCATCTATGACAAACTCTTAGCCAACATTATACTTAATGGTGAAAAACTAAAATATTTTCCTCTAACAACAAAGCAAGTGTGTCCACTATTGCTACTGTTATTTAATATAACAAAAATACTAGTAGAAACAATAAGCAAATACAGTAAGGTTTCTGGATACAAAATCAATGTTCAAAAATTCATAGTGTTCCTATACTCTAATAATGAAGTGTCAGGGAAAAAAAGTGGAAAAAATATTCCTTTTGTAATTTCAACGAAAAGAATAAAATATCTAAGAATAAATCGAATGAAACATGTGAAGGACCTGTATAATGAAAACTATAAGACCCTATTAAAAGAAATCAAAGAAGATACAAAGAACTAGAAATATATTCCATATTCTTGGACTAAAAGAATCAACATAGTTAAAATGGCCATATTATCTAATTATACAGATTTAATGAAACCTCCATCAAAGTCTCATCAGCATTTTTTAAAGAAATACAATAAAAGATCATCATATTTGTATGGAAGCACAAAAGACCCTGAATTGCCAAAGCTATCCTGAGAAAAAAGAACGAGGCTGGAAGCATCCTTCTGCCTGACTTCAAATTATACTAGAAAGTGACAGTAAGCAAAACAGCATAGTATTGGCAGAAAAACAGACACACGGACCAGTGGAACAGAATCGAGAGTCCAGAATTAATTCCATGTTTACATGGGCAAATAATTTTCGACCAAAAAAAAAGCCCTAAACATACAGTGGAGAAAGAAAAGCCTCTTCAATAACTTGTGCTGGGAAAACTGGAAAGCCACCTGTAAAAGAATGAAACTAGACTGTTGTCTATCACCACACACCAAAATTAACTCAAATGGAATAAGGATCTGAATATAAGACCCGAAACAATTGCATAGAAGAAAACATAGGAACTAAACTGAAGGACCTTGGATTTTAAGAGGATTTTATGAAAGCAAGGGAAGTAAAAGCAAAAAATAAATTAATGAGACTACATCAAACTAAAAAGATTCTGCACAGCAAAAGAAACTGCCAATAAGCAAAGAGGTAACCATCTTTGGATGTGAGAATATTTTGCAACAATATCTCTCATAAGGACCTAATGTTCAAAATATACAAATAACTTGTATAATAGAACAGCAACAACAAAAAAATTCACACCTATTAAAAAATGAACAGAGGACCTGAACAGACACTTCTCCCACCAAATCATGGCCAACAGACATATGAGAAGATGCTCAACTTCACTAGGTATTCAGGAAATGCAAATCAAAACCACAATGCGATACTATCTCACACCTGTTAGAATGGCTATTTTCGACAGGACAAGCAATAACAAGTGTTAGAGAGATGGTTGGCAAAAAAGGAAACTTCGTACACTGCTTCTGAAATTACAAATTGATATAACCACTATGAAAAACAGTATGGAGTTTCCTCAAAACATAAGAACTGAATTGCCAGGCATACCTCTTCTGGATATCTACCCAAAAAACCTGAAAACATTTATCCACAAAGATATATGTACCCCAATGTTCATAGCCACATTATTCATGGTGGCCAAGACATGGAAGCAACTAAAGTGTCCTACAATAAATGATTGGATAAAGAAGCTGTATTACATATATACAATGGAATATTACTCAGCCATAAGAAAATATGGAATACTGCCATTTGTGAACAACATGGATGGATCTTGGGATTATCATGCTAAGAGTAATAAGTCAGGCAGAAAAGTTGAAAACCACATGATATCACTCATATGTAGCATATAAAACTGAAAGCAACAAACATGACAAATGGAGATTCATGTACATGGACAGTGTATTAGTGGTTACCAGAGGAAAGCAGGGGAGAAAGTAGGTATATACAGGTAAAAGGGGTCAAATATTTGGTGACAGAAGGTAATATAATTCTGGGTGGTGAACACACATTGCAATTTATACGCAGTTTATTGTTGAATGATACACTGGAAACTTATTTGATTTTGTTAATCAGTGTCACCGTAATAATTTTTAATCAAAAAATTCCAATTAAAAAGTGAGCAAAGGACCTGAATAGACATTTCTCCGAAGAAGACATACAGATGGCCAATAGACATATGTAAAGATGTCAACATCATTAATCATCAGGAAAATGCAAAACCACAATGAGATATCACCTCACATCTATCACCAATAAATCAACAAATGTTGGCATGGGTGTGGAGAAAAACAACCTTCATGTACTGTTGATGGGTTGCAAATTGTTGCAGCCACTATGAAAAACAGTATGGAGTTTCCTCAAAAAATTAAAAATAGAACTATGTTATGACTATGCAATTCCACTTATGGGTATTTATCCAAAGAAAGCCAAAACACTAATTCAAAAATATACATTCATCCCTATGTTCATTAAACCATTATTTACAGTAGTCAAGATATGGAAACAAACCAAGTGTCCAACAATAGACAACTGAATAAAGAAGATATGGTACATATATACAATGAAATATTACTCAGCCATTAAAAGGAAATGAAATCTTACCATTTGCAACAACATAAATGGGCCTAGAGGGTATTGTGGTGAGTGAAATAAGTTAGAAAGACAAATACTATTTGATTTCACTTATATGTGGAATCCAAAGAACAAAATCTAAAGATAAAATAAATGAACAAACAAAACAGAAACAGACTCATAAATACAGAGAACAAACAGCTGGTTGCCAGATTTTTTTGCGGGTGCAGGGACTGAGTGAAAAGGTGAGGGGATTAAATACAAATTGATAGTTACAAAATAGTTACAGAGATGTAAAGTACAGCATCGAGAATATACTCAATATTTTAACAATTAAGTATGGTGTCAAAAAAAAGATGGGGTAAGGTTGGGGTGCAGCCATATTGGGTTGTGGTTCCAAATTCTAAGTAAAAGACAGAGAAATAACAAGGTGTTTGCTATATTTGGACCTGCAGAGACCAGTGTGGCTCGTGTCCATGACAGAGTAGAAAAGCTGTTGCAGAGGAAGGGCTGTGCCAGCAAGGCACCACAAGGCTCACAGATGCAGGACTCATGGATGTGGTGGGGGTCCTTATCACAGTCTGAGGAGTTAGAATTTGGGCCAATTACATCAATATATTAACATTTTCAAGAGGCAGTAAGGGTCTCAGCTTTCATTCATTTGCGCACACACACACACACACACACACACACACACACAAAGAGGCTTAGCATATGCCTAGGACCAAGCACATGCTCTATGTGTTTATTTGGATCAAATTGAGTTGAGCTGAAATGACAAGTATCAGTTTGGAATCAGAGCCTAGCAAAACCATACATTCTGATTCTTCCCAAAATTTACATATCACCAATGTGGTGCAGAGGCCAGGGGTCTGTAGGGCCAGTGTTCTAAGTGGAGACCTTTGGAGGACCTGAGTATTGGCAGACTAGGATTCTCCAGGTGCTTTACTAGGTACATCCTCTCTTGTGCAGGCTGCTGAACATGTCTGCACAGAGAAGGCATACAGTTTGGACCTTGTGAGGCCATTTGGAATAATGTAGAAAATGTAGTCTTGTTTACTTTAAAGATAGAGAGGACAGCATGCCAATAAAACACAGCTCTCCATTACTCTCTAGAATTCTATATTAAAAATAATCTGCTGTGATCTCTCAGCACCTCTCTCACAAGGCCTTCCAAAAGGTTTAAAAATAATAATAAAGTATGCTCAAGAAGAGCAGAATGCATTCCAGCAGGATAACTGGATCAAAGTGCCTTCTGCCTGGCTTGGGGGAAGGGGATGGTGAGCAGGAAGAGCAGCAGTTGCAGCTTCACAAATTAAGCGCAATGAGGACAAAATTAGTAAATGTAGTAAAAGAATGTTATTCATATATATACCCACAACCCAGTCTAAACATACACACTAATTCAGCTCACACATCCATTCTTACATATATACACACAAGTGTCACAGACACACACACACACACAAATGCAGACCCACAAAAACACATGTAGAAACTTGTATACTATCACATCTCAATACAGGAGACATAGAAAACAGACACTTTTGCACACACAGACATACCACAAAAACAATATATATGCCCCACACTTGAAAGTAAATATACCTCTGCTTTTCCATTGATTTCAGTGTTAACTTTGGGTGCTGCAGCCTTGCAGGCCTCTGTGAGTAGCATAAAGCGGGGGGCGGGGGTCAGAATCTCAACAAAAATCTCATGGAGATCTTTCTGGACAGAAGACTCTTTTACATAATTCTCTAGCTTGAAATGTTGAAATAATGCCAAGAGAGCTGGTAAGCACCATCGAAAATGAGGCCTGGTAGACTTGCTCCTCTCCTTCCCACTCGGGTCTGAAGGATGCTGGGTTTCAGTAGTACAGAACACTATCTCAGGATTTTCAAGGAGGGGCACACCCTGATCCTTTGAAGATACCCAGAGTGAGTCTGCTGTGGTCCAACCCTACTCAGATGAAGAAAGATGTTGCCTGGTAACTTCCAATGCCCACCCCCTCCAATTTTAAAGTCAATAATTGTACAAAATGGTCACTAAAATTTTCATATCGTGATTTTGAGAAATAAAAACATTTTGTAGGATGTAGCTAGTATAGTATGTATTTGTTGTCTCTCTCTACCCCACAGCCCTACTCTCTTCCTAGAAAGGACCCCTACAATCTGGGAACCAGCCTGGCCAATCAAGGTCTTGCCCTGAGGGTTTGTGTTGGGACTGGGGTAAAGGACACTCTTTTTCTGGATTTACTAACATGGATGACCGGATAATGGAAACCTGGTCATCTGGGCTTTGCTTTCCCTCCAGGGAGGGAATAAACACAGAGAAGGGGCAGAGAAAGAAGTGAACCTGAAGGAGGCAACGAGGCAGTAGACTTTATGGAGTCCTCAGGGCAGCTAGCTGGAGTTGAACACTAATTAACACAGATAAAGTCAAGTCTAAGGCTGACTATTCAACTCAGATCTTATTATTACATTTCACATGGACATTAAAACTTCTCAGCAGCTGCTACGTGCACTGCAGATAAAATCAGGGATTTTTAAGCATTGAAGAAATTCTTCTGACAGGAGAAACCAATGCAATGAAGGCAAAAGGTTAGATACTCAGTGGGGCTGACGCTTGGCAGCCTTGAAATAGAAAACAGTGTGCTTCTTCTGAAAAAGTGTGACAGTCCCTTCAGAGATTGGCTGGTCACATCAGGCAGGTCACACTGTAGCCACCAAGCCTGCAGAGATGGAGAATCCAGGGCCCTACACAGGCAGACAAGGGGAGCCTCCCACTTAGCCTGTAGGAGATTTGTTTGCATGGGAACATATCTCTATTTTAGAATATGACACATAGTAAGATTCACATTCTAAAAGATTTTTTTAACTAAATAATAATAGATTGATGAAATCATGGAAGATATTTGCTCCAAAATGCAGAATCAGCATGCAATTTTTTGAACACCTTCATTTCTAGATGTTTAAATTCAAAATAAATCAAAACATGATTTTCTCAACTAAATGTAGTTTCATCAACACAGTAAACCCTTTGCTATTTTTGTCCTTCTTCCTGCTAGACTTTCAACCAGTAGAAGTTCTTCATATACACACTTATTGCCACGATGATTTCCCTGGAATTTCATTGTCAATTAGCAGTGACCATGTCCTCATATTGTGATCAAATTATTTCCTGTGAAGAATAAAGTAGTTAAATGAGAGGATAGTTGGGGTATTTATTACACCATTTTTTTTATAATAATCCTCTTAGCAGTGCTTTCTGGCTGTTTAAAATCACTAAGGAAGAGCTATGGGCACCAAAGGTAAACTAGATTATGGTTGAGGGCAGAGGAGCTAATGAGAGAACAGGGAGAAGGGCAAGACTAGGTGTCAGAGGAATGTCGGTCCCAGGTCAGAGTCAGCCAAGTATGCCCCTCCCCTCCCAGGGCTGTCTGCTCCAGATGGCTGACTGCTCCTTTGCTCACATTAATCTTCTGCCGGCAGGAAGAATCTTACAGTTTGAAAGCATACTGGAAAAAGAGGAGGGAGTCTCAGGGGCATAGAGGCAGGAGCAGGCTGGGTGTGGGAGAGGGGATTGGGTGAAGAGGTTGGCCTGAAAATGTACACAGAGAGCAGGAGACCCAGGAAGGGCCCAGAATTAAAACTACTCTTTTACTTTAATTAATTTTTATTTTTCAATTACAG
Organism: Macroglossus sobrinus; assembly: GCA_004027375.1. NCBI lineage: Eukaryota > Metazoa > Chordata > Mammalia > Chiroptera > Pteropodidae > Macroglossus > Macroglossus sobrinus. The sequence goes on along the minus strand of PVKZ01001434.1, from coordinate 17,289 downwards.
TTGACATTCAATATTATTTTATGTTTCCTGTGTATAGCATAGTAGTTAGACACTTAAATAATTTACAAAGTGATCTCCCCGCTAAGTCTAGTACCCACCTGACACTGTATATAGTTATTACAATATTATTGACTGTATTCCCTATGCTATACTTTACATCCCTGTGACTATTTTGTAACTACCTATTGTTGATAAGCCTTGACGAGGGCTCTGGAGTGCCTATCACATGTTCTAAATCCCTACCACAGCATGATAGCCCATTACAGCTTCGCCACGCACTGTGCTCAACACTGAAGAATGGGGCCTTGGCTGCATGGGAATCTCTCACAAAATGAACCAGACTTTGGTTTGTGAGCATCAGTAGTTCAGCCAATTCAGGCAAATTTATCACTGGTAGTCCCAGAGGCTCATCAAAATAGCTTCCATTTCGGCCTTGACAGATAATGTTATCTACATCTGTTAACATCCCAGGTCAAAGTCCATGGAGATTGCCTTTATCATATTGAATCTAATTTTTATTTTACTGAATATGTTTTTAGATAAATGTACTCCTAGAGGAGTGCATTTATCCTAGAGATTATTTCTCTAGAGATTATTTCATTCCATGAACCCTTGTGGATGCTGCAATTGTGCTGGAAACAGAAGCCATTGGTGACTTGAATGACTTGGCTCCTGCTGCTTGCAGACTGACGGTCATAACTGACATGTGATAAAGACACAGGGGGCACCAAGCACAGGGAGTGACCAGCAAGTCCAGGAAGGGACACAGAGCATGAGGACAGGTGGAGATTTGCTAGGAAGAGGAAAAGATAAAGGCAAGTCAGAGTGAGGAAATGTCTCATGCAAGGGCCAAGATCTTAAAAAATTAGACTAAGAAAGTAACAATATAAATAGAGAAAGGGGGAAATTACAATATCTATTAAAGGAGATTGAATTCCAAAGAACTTCCATAATGGGGGTTAAGGAGCTGAGGCAGTAAGGATAAGCCCAATGTGAAGGTTGAGGAGCCAGAGCCAACGGCAGTATCTCTGTTTGGGACTGGGAATAAGAAGAAGCAGATTCCAGGGAAGGAAACAAATTCAGTCTTAACCATACTTGTGGGATAGTCCAGTGCAGATCTCTAGTTTTGCTCCTCTGGAGGTCAGGGAAGAAGATCTGTGCTGGAAAAAAAAAAACCTAGGAGTTTGAATTACTCAGAAAAAGCATCTGATAAATTAGCAGACAGAAGAATTATGTGGAGCACTTATTTCCTACAGAGTTTATAGAATGAAAATATGTACGAGGTGTGTATAAAGAAAGATCTGGTTGGAGAGGCTGCAGAAGAACATCCCCAGATCTAGAAAGAAAGTGAAACATTACAGTAGACACTCTCTGTGTGCCAAGCATTTTTTTCCAATGCTTCATTGATCTCCCCAAAGACTGTTGATCATTGCTCTTTCCCCATATGGTAGATGAGAAAAGTGAGTCTGAGAGCTGGTAAGTGACTAGTCCACAATCACACAGCTATTACACAGCAGAGCTGTGACTCAAAATTTCCACAAAACACATTCTTTCCACAATACTGGGCAGCACCAGGATGGTCACAGAAGAATGGAAAGGTCACACATTCAAATTCCAGAAAGAGAATGAGTAAGAGACAAACAGAATTTTTCCAGCCTGTTTTGATAATTGAGGAATGATTACCCACCCCATTCCAGTGGAGTTTGGGAAGTAGGAGCTAGACTGAGTGACTAAAGAGAGATTGGAAGGAGAGAAATGTATGCCAGGTTCTCTTGCCAGAAGCTCGACTGCAAAGATGAGACCACTTTTGCACAGGTTTCTGAAAAAGAGCATTTGTATTTTCTCCCCTGCTGATGGTATTTTAAGCTTGTACATTCTTGTAATCTGTGGTGAAGTATTCAAAGAAGAAAGAATTGAGGATTTGGAAAGCAAGAGGTTAAATACAGGAAGAAACAAAGTATCTAAGAGAATAGAGGTAAGGCATCAAGATCCAAGATGGAGAAGTTATCCTGAATAAGACCTGGCACCTGTGGTCCAGAGCCCTGAGATTAGAATGAATCGCAGGAGAGAGGCATTTGCAGGTTTGTGCACAAGATGCTGAAGGACCCTCATCTAACATAAGGGAGGAGGTGCAGGCAGACACTGATATGGGAGAGTCAGGGGAGGGACTGAAGGAGAATAGTAATTGGTAGAATGGTCATTCTGTGAGAAAGAAGAGGCTTCCAGGAAAAGACCTGAGTGCAGTGAAGTATAAAGACTGTACAATGGCAGTTGAACCAATAGTATAACTCTCCCATCTTCTTGGCCTGCCCTTAGCTGCATATGATCAAGAAAGAGAAAGCAGACAGCTCTACTGGTTCACAGCTGGGCATTGGCAGAAAGTCAGGGAGGAGAGTGATCAGAGAGGGCTAGAGTGACCTTGAAGACATTTACGAGAAGAGAGAGGCAATGTTGCAATGTGTGTTGTAATGAGAATTGCGAGACTTTTATATTACCAGCCATGTAAGTGTTCAGTTTTGAAGAATGTTGAGATATCTGTCCTTGAAGTTTTATTTAAAGGTTTCTTAATTTGTACTCCCCTCTCTCTTTCAACAAACAGTAGATAAATGCTAAATAGACAAACTTCCCAGGTTGTCCCAGTAGTTAGAGGAAAACAAAGCTATAGGGTCATCTAAGATGCATGGAGGAAAATTTGAACTGTCCACACACACAGGAATTCTCAGTGCCCACACAATGCCCATAAGTGGCCCCAGGTCCCAAGAATGCAGGAGTACTGATGCTCTTTTCATTCTCCAAGATTAGTAAGCTCATCCTTTGGGGCTGTTTCCTTGGAACCATCTTCTCCCATATTCTTCTCCTTGCAGCACTGTTTGTTCCTTTATCTGTAAAATAGGGCCCAATTTTGGAGGAGCTCAGTGCCTCTAAAATTCTAGCAGTTTATGACCTACACTTCTTGCTGAATGGCTGGTCTATAGCTATTTCTTCTGCATCTACCTAAGACCTCCTCCCCTACGCAAAGCAAGAAATATTCAACTTATTGTGAGACCTATTTAGAGAGTGTGGGAGACCTATGTGGAAATTACATTTCTTTTAGGGAAAGTGAGTAGACACTTTAGGAAAGGGCATGGAAGGCCCCAGAGTACTGGATCTGGGCCTCTTCCTAGCTTCCAATTGGATGCCAAGCTGACATCAGAGGCCTGAGACAGATAGAAAGCAAGAATGAAAGAGAATGCCACCACTTGACCATCTTCCCAGAGTTTTGTACTTCTTCACCATAGTCTTAATAACCATTTGGTCTAAAATATTACCTTGGAAAATGTGTGAAAATATGCCACTTTCAAAAAATTATGCAACTATCACAATATAGTTGTTTCTCAAAATATCAAACATGGAATTACTATATGATCCAGCAATTCCACTTCTCATATATACCCAGTAGAGTTGAAAACAAGGACTCAAACAGATATCTGCACACCCATATTCATAGTAGCACTATTCGTAATAACTAAAAGGTGGAAACAACCTAAGTGTCTATTGATGGATGAATAGATACACAAAATGTGTTATATACATACAATGGAATATTATTAAGCCTTAAAAAGAAAGGAAATTCTAATATATACTACAACACAAATGAACCTTGAAGACACTATGGTATGTGAAATAATCCAGTCATGAAAAGACAAATACCATATAATTCCACTTATATGAGGTTTCTAGATGTCTTAATCCATTTGTGTTGCTATAACAAAAATATCACAGACTGGGTGGTTTATAAACAAGAGAAATTTCTTTCTGGAGGCTGGCAAGTCCAAGATCAAGATGACAGCAGATTTAGTGTCTGGTGAGAGCCCTCTTCATGGTTCATAGACTGCCATCTTTTCACTCTGTCCTCACACAGTAGAAAGGGCAAGTGAGCTCTCTGGGGTCTCTTTTATAAGGACACTAACCCCATTCATGAGGGCTCGACCCTCATGACTTAAAAACCTCCCAAAGGACCTACTTTCTAATATCATCACATTGAGGATTAGGTTTCAACATATGAATTTTGGGGGAACACAAACGTTCAGTCTATAGCACTGGATTATTCAAATTCACAGAGCCAGAAAGTAGAAAGGTGGTTTCCAGGGCCTGGGAGGGGAGGGGAGATTGGAAAGTTATTGTTTAATGGGTACAGAGTTGCAGTTCTGCAAGATGCAAAGAGTTGTGGAGGTGAATGGTGGTAATGGCTATAATAATGTGAACGTAATAATACTACTATACAGTACAATTAAAAATGGTTAAAATGCTTCAGTCCTTGGTCTCTACCTATACTCTGTCTACATTTGTCCTTCGGGATTTCATCCACTCTCACAGTTTAAATGCAACCTATATACTGATGAGTCACAGATGTATATTTCTCTGTCATCAAACTTTCCACCTCAACTCCATTCTTTTGTTTCCAATACTTTTTTATACAGCTCTTCTCAAATGTTGAATATTAAATTGGAAACTCAAAAGTAAGTTCCTGAGTCCCATCGCCACTCTCAGGGAGGGAAAATAACAGATTTCTCAGAACTTCTTTTCCTCAGTAAATGCCAACTTCTTTAAGTTGCTTAGCCCCAAATCTCATTTATCATTGAGGACCTTGCCTCTCTTCCATTCCAAATCCATCTGTCAGCAAATCCTGTAGGATCTGCCTTTAAAGAAAATCCAGAATGTAGCCACTTTTTATCAGGCCAGTCCAAACCACCACTATCTCCCTCCAAATCATAACATGAGCCTTCTTCCTCTTTTTCCTGCTTTTGCCCTTGCATTACCACTTCTTCAATTTAGTCACGACAGCCAGAATCATTTTTTTAAAGCTTAAGTGAAACCATGTCACTCCTTTGTTCAAAATCTCTCTTTTCCCTATCAAAGTCTTTAAAATGGCCCAAATACTTGCCATGGCCTGAAATCCCTCACCATCTGCAAGGTACCCCACCCCATGGTTTCTACTTATCCTGGCTCCTCCCGCACTGGTTTCAAGCTCCTCTCTCAGGATCTTTGCTTGGAAATGTGCTCCTCTGGGTCTCCTGGCTTGTTCTCCCTTATCCCTTCAGATGTGTCTCAAGCTACTTTCTCAGTAGGCTTTTCCTGACCACTTTATTTACAATTATCAATAGCCTCCCTCCTCACCATTCCCACTTCCTTTCCTCTTCCCCTCTCTGTGTATATCTGGAGTACTGGATGTCACTTTGTCACATTTGATACATTTTAACTAGTTTACTTATTTGCTTATTTTATTTCTCTCACCCTGCCCTGCCTCTGGACATAAGCTCCAAGCAAGCCAGAATATTTTGGAGTTTTTTTCACTGCTTGATGCCCACTGCCAAGACCATGATAAGTGTCCCAATAGATATTTGTTCAATAAATGCATGAATAAATCATGTCTCCCTTCACTTTCTCTCCTTCTTTATACCTTCTTTCTTATAATTTCCATCTTTTCTTATTTTAATGCTGATCTGTAAGATTACCCCAAGTTGTACTCTTTCTCTGCCACAGATTTGAGTCCATTTGTTATTCATTACATCTAGTGTTTTGATTTGGGCCACTGCGGATTTTTTTATTTCCAAGGACCTTTCTTGTTCTCCTCCTGCCCCTTTTTCATAATTTTCAACACTTGTGTTTAATTAAAGCACTAGCTCCCAAACATCTATTGAGACTACAGACAAGAATTGTGCAAAGATGCTTCAGTTTTCTGCATAAACTATTTGGGTCCATCCACATTTGTGAACAGAGGCCTTGATTAACACACTTGGTGACAGAAATCAGACATGGTGCTCCAAGACCTTGCTTCTACTGGAGTTTCCCCACTCTGGACTCACTGCCCACTTGCCTGATGCAAGAAATAAAGCATGTGGCCTTTTAACCACCTTTCAGATTCTGCAGTTGAGGAGTTCATGAGTAACGTATGTAAAAGCATTTGATAACCATTGGATAATTGTCTTATTACCAAGGTAGTATCAAGGTAATTCTACTTCCTCGGCATCATCATTACAGAATATTTATAAGGTGCCTTGCCAGGCATGGTTTGGAAGTCATAGTTAAAATTAATATGATGCTTATTGGGCACCGAAGTTTAAGTTTAATCATTAGGGAGTGTCCCAGTTATCCACAGCTGTGGACCAAACAAACCTAGACTTCATGGGTAAAAACAACAACCACTTTATTATATCTCACAACTTCTTGGCTCAGGAAATTTAGCAGTTTGGCTGGGTGATTTTTCTGTTCCACATGGCATTATACAGGTCACTTGATAGTATTCAGCTGGCAAGTGGACTCTCTTAGAGGGACCAAGCTGGTTTCACTCACCTGTCTAGCAAATTGAAAGATGGAGAAATGGCTCATCTGGGACTGCCAACCAAAGCTCCCACACATACCCTCTTCAATACAGTGGTCTCAGAGACTAACTAGATTTTTACAGTGGTGCCTCAGGATTCCAAGAGTCAGTGTTCTGGCACACAAGGTAGAAACTGCATGGCGTTTTATGATTTAGTCTCAGAGTCACATAGCATTACTTCTGCTACATATTATTGTTGTAACAACCCACTCAGATTCAAGGGAAAGAGAACATAGACCTCTCAATGGGAAGAGTACAAAAAAATTCTCAGCCATGTTTTAAAAACCTCCACAAGAAACAATAACATCCAAAAAAGAATTTCTTTTTTGAATCTTGTTAAAAGGAACTTTAAAAAAGAAAAAGAACTTTACCTATATATGAATGCTTATAGCAGCTCTATTCATAGTACTAACAACTGAAAATAATCCAAGAGTCTTTCAATGATTGTGAATGGATAAACAAACTGTAATGAAATATTTCTCAGCAATAAAAGACATATTATTGATACACACAATAACTTGGATGAATCTCAAAGGTATTATGCTGAGTGAAAGAAGCCAGCCTCAAAGTTTACTTATTTTGTGATTCCATTATACATTTTCAAAATGACAAATGATGGTAAAGGAGGGTAAAGGAGTGGTATGACTATAAAAAAAAAAACAGCACCAGGGAGTTTTTGGAGTGATGGAACAGTTCTGTAGCCTGATTGTTGTGAATGTATATGTGCTTAAACTCATAGAACTGTATACCTCTCCCAAAAAAGTCACACTATGTTAATTTTTAAAATAAGATAGAAACAACTTTGAATCAAGTGATAATTAACTTATTCTGGACTGAATACATGAACATTGAAGGAATACTGAATAGGATAGGAGTCCTCAACCCTCAGGCTACAGACATGTACAGATCTGCAGCCTATTAGGAACTAGGCCGCACAGTAGGAGGTGAGCCAGAGGCAAGCCAGCAAAGCTTCATCTGTATTTGTAGCTTCTCCCCAGCACTAGCCTCACCACCTCAGCTTCACCTCAGATCATCAGGTATTAGATTCTCATAAGAACACCAGTTTCAGGTGTCAAAAAGGATGGGGACCACTGGAATAGGAAAGTAATTGGTTGTGTAGGGCATGTTTGTGCTCAGGAAGAAAGGGGAAAATTCTGTCTCGTACTCTTCACCATTCACCAAGGACTTGCTCAATTCGTTCTGACCTGACTCTGGGCAATAGAGCCACAGTGAGTCCAGCCATGTCCAACAAGCATGAGAGGACAGAGGTACACAAAGATTCATGAACCTGCAAAAGTCACACATCAAGTTGGCAGCTCTGGTTACCAGTAACCTCCTGCTTACCAGAGCTCCTCCCAGCCATGGAAGCGCCTGACAACAGGCACAGGAACACTGGCCAAAACTCCTCCAGACCCCTCCCTAAGTTTCATCTTTCAGCAATTAAAACATTTGTCAAAGAGGATTTAATCCTAGTGTTGTAAAGCACTATGTCAAACAGACTTGGTCAAATATTTTTAAATGTTCTCTAAAATGGCTACTCCCAACAGTAATTCAACTATGTTACCATGGCTTTAAACAAAAACAGCAACTAAAAAGATCATAGTTTGATGTACCAGGAAAAGTTATTTTGAACCACAGAGTCATAAATGCTTTGGGGGAAAAAAAAAACAAAAAATTAATACTAACTGTAAAAGAAATTCCTAAAGCAAGGTCTCAGAAAACATGTAAGTCAAAAGAGGGAAAAATGCAAATAAAAAAAAAAGAGGTCGTGGTACTTAATACCACACTGTGGAAGAGTGGTTTCTGGGGAGTTCTCAGCTCATTTTACCTCCATTTCTAATCGCATTTTGCTTGGATTGTCCAATTGAATCAAGAGTAATCTGAAAAATAGTACTTATGGTAAATCCACATTGTAAAGTAGACAGCTATAAGCCAAAATATGAGCTTAAGTAGAATAAATTTACTTATGTAAAGAACTGTTTGCTAAATGTTAAGAACAGATTGTGGCCTTAGGATGTGTGGGAGGAACATTGCATAACGCAAAAAGGACAGTCTGTAAGTTTCAGGGACCTGCATAGAGAGAACACAGCAAGCAGGGCAGGTGAGAATGTGGTGGTTGCAGAACATGGCAGGAGGCCCCACACATACCTAAGAAAGGCCATGTCTTTCCCCTGCCCAACTCAGACTGGTGACCCAGACTCAGATAACTCATTGCCTTAACTACCTCCAGATGAGAAGATGAAAATCTCATGCCAGTCACCCAAAATGGATCACTCCTCCTTATATTTTCCCAAGAACCATCCTTGCTTTCTTCCCCTCTCGCTGTGAGCTCCTCCAAAGCACTCACATCACCATCGCTTCTGTGAGATTGCTCAGGTTCTGCCTTCTCCTTGGCCATCCTTGCCCTCATTTTAATTTGTTTCTCTTTTCCTGCTTGTTTGTTGCTGTAAAATAAGAATAAATGGACTAAAAAGATGAAACAATCTTTTAAAGAAGGCAGGTTGTGCCTTTCATTCTTGTTTTGTTGTTAAAGGTGTAATTAAGAATGTTCAGTAGGGTTTTTTTTTAATCTTTACCCAATACACAAGATGTATAATTCTAGGTAGAAAAGAGATAAGCAAAGGCACAAGGAGGGTCCATATTATGATGATGGGAGGCATAATCAAAAAGAATATTTAACCCTTACTATGGTTCTGAAGAAGGAACTGATACAAGGACCCCTATATTATGAGCCTCACGGTATTCTCAGCTTCACCTCTTCTTATTTTATTGCTTGTAACTGCACAGAGACTTAATTTTTTAATACAGTTTTTTCTCTGATTCAAGCTGGTTTTGCCTAGATAATGGCTTTGTAACTCATTTGCTGTTTACTCCTGTCCTTATCCTCCATATGCCTGCTCCTTTAATCATTAAGCCTTATGACATAAGATTAACTGAGCCTCATGTCTAGAATCATGAGGACAAATAAATTTTGGTTAGACTTTAGACTAAGAATAAAATCTTGGCTTTAGAAATGTTTCAGCCCCAGTCCCACCCAGGTAGAACTAAAACCCCACCAGCCAAGGAACTAGGTCACAAGATCAGACAGGATGGCACCACAGCTGACTCTAGAATCCAACACAATGATAAATTACCTCATCCCCCTTCAGTTGTCCAATCAGTAATGCCCATGACACCAACTTTCTTGGTTTCCATGACCACTAATTTTTTCCTATTTAATCTGTGCTCCTGAGATTCTCAGAGAGCCAGGCCTTTGAGCAATAGTTTGCCTGTGTCTGTGAGACTTGCAATTCTCTAATAAACAATTGTTCTATTTAGCCCAATTCCGGTGTACATCTTTTGGCTGAGCAGTGCAGGCAGTTCCAGCTCCAGACTCGGTTACTCACCAATTTCAGTTCCAGGCCCAAATAACATTGTAAGCCAATGCAAAATGACTCTTACAGAAATCGTAAGGACAAAATAGAATAAACCAATGTTCTGGGAAATTTTAACATATCTATTTTGACATATATTTTTAACAGATCAGGTACATAAAAATGAAGATATAAAGGATCTAAATAATATATAATCAGCCCTTTGTTCAGTAGCATTCTCATTACTTTTTGTTATTTCAGAATAGTGCTTTAGGGGGACTTATAATAATTAGCCATGTTTTCAATTACAAGGAGAAAATAAAACATTAATCTTTATCAGAAAACTAACTTCTCTTCTCAACCTACCCATGACATCTCCTGGAGAAAAACACAGCAATAGCCCAGTTGTGCCCTGCAAAATCTATACAGGTAGGCAGTGAAATGCACAGTCCCTAGGATCAAACCATTTGCACCTGGGACCTTAGACACATCTTTCCACCCTACTCTTCTTCTCTAAAATGAGGAAGTGACAGTCTTGGCCTCAGGACATTATTGTACAGATTATAAGATATAGACGTATAATGTTTATGAGAGTTAGTGCCCCAAAAATAGTAACTGTGAAGTAAAATTAATTATTATTATTACTACATGACATGGAGCTTAAAAACACTATTAAAAAGAAGCAATTCAAAAGAACAAATGGTTAGTTTAAGATATTTATAACTTTAAGGCCATAAGTAAGGGGGCATCCACAGAAAAGGAAGTAGAAGTCTTACACTCAGAAAATTACAGAGAATAATTCTCACTCTTTATCATTCAGGAAATTTAAAAGTGCACATAAGAGAAAGCCTAACCTCAGCCTGGCTTAAAAACAATTAGAACATATAACAAGATCCAAGAGTTTAAAACAGCTTTAGAACTGGTTGACTCAGATAATGTAGGGAGGGGACACGAGAACTAAATGTTATATCAAGGTATATTCAGAGCCTGCAACATGATGCCGCCAGACCAGGGGAAAACTTAGCTCCATCTCCTTCTTATGACTGCAATTTGGTTGCTGGTAAAAACCATAAAACCTGCTTCTTCACTTTTGCCTATAGAAGATCTCACTATTTCAACATACATTTTGTGTTCCTGTCCCAGAGAGCATGGCCAGGGCAAGAACTAGTGCTAATTCACAGAAAATACTGGGATGAGTGCTCAGCCTCATCCCAAACAGAAGACAGAAAAGGGGAAAAATTCAAGAGATAATGTGGACAATAATAGATGGTACCTAACCATCAGTCTGTCTCCCTAAGTGGGTTTTTCAGGACACAACACCGGATTATAATTAACTGTGTTCACTACACACATCCTTTGAGCCTTTGAAACAAATTTGCTATACAGAAATGGGCCAGTTCTGCTTGAAGGGTGGTGGTCAGTGAACTATTCCATCAGAAATGATTTGCTAATCTAATTAAATATCCAGAGAGCCTAAATGGCTTCCCATGTAATCTCTTTCAGTGAAGTGTTTCTGTGCTGTGTACCATGAAAATCCAGGTTGATTGTTCCATCAGGCTCAAAATGGAGATGTGGCCCAGAAGGCTGTGGGCTCACTGCTCCTGAGGCTGGGGTCAGGACAGGAGCCCCACTACTAATCCAGGCTGGGAAGCACTCCATCCATAGTATTTCTTCAAATTATCCTGGTTTCATAGATTACACAGCTTCAAATTCATCCAAAATTCTGACAAAACATTTTTTCCAACTCTGGTTTATTTCTAAGGGTCAAAAAATCTAAATTATAAAATGTTGCAATATCTCAACAAAAATAAACAAGGGTATTTAGGTAAAAAATCATATAAGTTAATAAAAATCCCTACATCAAATGAGGAATCCTTCAGGGCTTTTTGTCTGGTTTAAATTAATAACTTATGCCATGATTAAGACATCATTTTTATGAATCCCCCAGTTATTCCACATAATGAGAAAGCTCAAAGCATGACCCTGGTGCTGTAAGGTTTCAGACCTTGCTCTCATTCTTGCATTTGGAATGAGACTTCTCATAACTTTACCTGGAGGCTCTATGCTGTTGGCACAGAAACATATACCCCCTGGAATCTCAGAAATCTTTAACTCCACATCTAGCCTGCAGTGATAATAGCTGCCCCTGTACCTTTTGCTTAAAATTCTCAAAAACAATATAAATATCCCTAAGATATAAACAAAGAGCTAGAGTGAGATATTTCTTTACTGACTGAGGCAGAATCATTCAGAGAATCAGGACTTAAAAGAAAATGCTAATTTAACCCTGTAAGCATTTACTCTCTTGGAAACATGAAGGGCCAGTGCCACAGCTGTTTCGTGGCATAGGTTTACCTTTTCAAACACTGTACTCACTGCACTCACTTTTCAAACACTGGAAAAGAACATGTATTTTATTTATTAAATATTATAGTAGATCAAATATGTTTTATGGCATCATTTAGGAGATCAACAAGTTACTCTGTTTCTACCTTTGTAACACGGTAAATAATGTTAACGTAGTTCCTTTTGTTGAACTATCCTTGCATGGCTTAGACAAACCATTCTTGGTCAAGACATACTTAATTTGTTTGATTTTTTAACACTTTAACTGAGATTTTCCACCTTTGTTTATTAGTGAGATTGACCTATACATTTTCCTTTTCATTCTATTCTTTTTTCCAAAGCGGGATCAGGATTATGTTAACCATTTAGAAAATGATGCCTGTTTTCATCTTTTGCTGTGCTCTGGAACAGTTTAAATAACAGAAATCATCATTTCTTTGAAAGATAGTGATTATTTTAGTAATACAATTTTTTCCATGTTTTTAGTTTCTTCCACAGTTATTGAGACTTTTGAACTCTTCTTGAATCAAATTTAGAAATCCATGGTATCCCAGTCTTTGTTCTTCCTATCTAGATTGTTTAAATACATTATAAGGAATTTCTTCTTTTTTAAAATGTCTTACCTTTTATCAACCACACTGTTTCTCATTCTTCAGTCCTAATATTGTCTTTTCTTTTACTCTTAACTACTGTCAAGAGGTTGACCTATGTCAACATTTTCAAAGAATCATTTTTTTCTTTCACTTGTCAATTATTAATTTGTGCTTCATTAATCTGTGCTATTTTGTTATTTAATGAGTACTTCCTAAAATATATTGAAGAGTAGGAACACTCTTCTGAATTGCATTTAGATACCCTATACCATGCTGTTGGTAGTATTCATTTCTAGTCTACTTTCTAATTAATATTTTCTACAGTCATGAGTCATTTAGAATGGTGATTTAGTTTAAGTTTTGTTTTTATTTTCAAAGTAGACCAGTTTGGAGGAATTCTCTTTTTGTAGTTATTGCCTTCAGAGGGTATAGCATTTATGTTTTCTTATTTTTGTAATAATAGTCATAAAATTTCATTGGGTCTTAGAAAAGAACATGCATCTTATTTATTAAATATTATAGTAGATCAATTATATTAGTTTTATTATTCAAATCATCTAAATTTTTATATATTTGTTGCATCTATTCAGGTAGTTTTTTGAAAGATGTGCAAAAATTTGCATATTAATGCACCTTAATGGGTATATTAACTTTTGCAATAACAACATTGGCCCCAATAATTATAAAAATTCCAAAAAAATAAGATGGATGTATAGATGGATAGAAGGATAGAAAGATGGCTAGGCATTTAATAAAGCAAATAGAGGAAAATTTGTATTGCAGACTCTAAATGTTGTGTATTAAGGTGTTCACTGTATAATTCTTTCAACTTTTTTATTTAAATATTTTTCTAATAAAATATCAAAGAAAAAACTTTTAGGCATTTCTTTTTTTTATTAAAATCTTTTTTCAACTATAGTTGACATTCAATATTAGTTTCAAGTGTACAGCATAGTAGTTAGACATTTATATAACTTATAAAGTGATCCCCACCTGGCACAATAAATACTTATTACAATCTTATTGACAATAGTCTCTATGCTGTACGTTACATCCCTGTGATTAATTTGTTTTTTTTTTTGGTGGGGTGGGCAGGGGTTTTTTGTTTTTTTCTTTTTTTAATTTTTTTTTTATGGTGACATTGGTTAATGAAATCCAATAAATTTCAGGCATACAATTCAACAGTAAGGCATATATATACATTGCATTGTTTGTTCACCACCCATAGTTAGATTTCTTTCTGTCACCACATTTGACCCCTTTTACCCCGTCTTCCTCCTCTCTCCTTCCCCCTTCCCCCCGCTCTGGTAACCACTAGTCTATTGTCGATGTCCATGAGTCTCTGTTTATTTGTCGTGTTCGTTTGTTGCTTTTAGGTTTATATCCCACATATAAGTGATATCATGTGATTTTCAGCTTTGTCTGGCTTATTTCATTTAGCATGATTATCTCGAGGTCCATCTATGTTGTTGCAAAAAGCAATATTTCATCTTTTCTCATGGCTGAGTAATATTCCATTGTACATATGTATCACAACTTCTTTATTTAATCATCTATCATAGGACACTTTGGTTGCTTCCATTTCCTGGCTACCATGAATAATGTTTCTATCAACATCTATGGGTAAATATATTTTCGGATATGAGTTTTCAAGTGTTTGGGGTAAATACCCAGTAGAAGAATTATTGGATCATATGGTAAATAAATTCTTAGTTTTTTTAGGAAACTCCATACTTTTTTCCATATTGGCTGTACCAAATTGCAGTCCTACTAGCAGTGTATGAGGGTTCCTTTTTTCCCCATTCTCTCCAACACTTGTTATTACTTGTCCTGTTGATAACAGCTATTTTAATAGATATAAGATGGTATCTCATTATGGTTTTAATTTGCATTTCCCTAACAGCTAGCAATGTTGAACATCTTTTCACAAGTTTGTTGGTCGTTTGTATGTCTTCTTGGGAGAAGTGTCTGCCCATGTCCTCTGCTTATTTTTTTATTGGATTGTTTGGTTTTTATTGTTGTTCTTGCTGAGTTGTATGAGTTCTTTGTATATTTGGATATTAGGTTCTTATTGCAGGCATTGTTTGCAAATATATTATCCAATTCAGATGTTTGTCTCTTTACCTTGTTAACAGTTTCTTTTGCTATACAGAATCTTTTTAGTTTGATGTAGTCCTAAATATATATATATATATACATATATATATATATGTATATATATATATAATATATAAAAATACATATATTATATATGTATATATTTTGCTTTTATTTTCCTTGCCTTTGAGGTTAAATTCATAAAATCCTCTTGAAGTCCAAGGTCCATAAGTATAGTTCCTGTTTTCTTATATGCATTTTATTGTTTCAAGTCTTATATTCAGGTCCTATTTTGAGTTAATATTGATAGACAACAGTTTAGTTTCATTCTTTTGCAGGTGGCTTTCCAGTTTTCCCAGCACCATTTATTGAAGAGGCTTTCCTTTCTCCACTGTATGTTTGGGGCTTTTTTTTTTTGGTCGAAAATTATTTGCCCATATAAACATGGGATGACTTCTAGACTCACGATTCTATTCTACTGGTCCATGTATCTGTTTTTCTGCCAATCAGTAACATGTCATTTTGATCACTGTCACTTTGTAGTATAATTTGAAGTTGAGCAGAGTGATGCCTTCAGTCTTGTTCTTTTAACTCAGGATAGCTTTGGCGATTCTGAGTCTTTTGTGCTTCCATACAAATCTGATGATTTTTTTTGTTCTATTTCTTTAAAAAATGTTGATGGGATTCTGATGGGGATTGCTTTAGATCTGTATAATGCTTTAGGTAATATGGTCATTTTATCTATGTTGATTCTTCCAATCCAAGAACATAAAATATCTTTCCATTTCTTTGTAACTTCTTTGATTTCTTTTAATAGGGTCTTAATAGTTTTCATTTTATTGGTCCTTCACATGTTTTGTTAGATTTATTCCTAAATATTTTATTCTTTTTGTTGAAATTCCAAAGAATTATTTTCCACTTCTTTTTCTGACACTTCATTATTAGAGTATAAAAACACTATGGATTTTTGAACATTGATTTTTGTATTCAGAAACTTTATTTGCTTATTGTATCTAGTATTGTTCTTGTAGTCTTTCGGGTTTTCTATATAGAGAATCATGTCATCCACAAATAGTGACAGTTTGACCTCTTCGTTTCCTATTTGGTTGCCTTTTATATCTTTCTCTTGTCTGATTGCACTCGCTAGGACCTCCAATGCTATATTGAATAACAGTGGTGCTCCCATTTGGCTGAGGGTTTGTCATATATGGCCTTTATAATGTTAAGGTAATTTCCTTCTATACCAATTTTGTTAAGTGTTTTGATCATAACGGATGCTGTATCTTGATGAAGGCTTTATCTGCTTCTATTGATCTGATCATATGATTCTTATTTTTTAATTTGTTTATGTGATGTATCACATTAATCAATTTGCATATGTTGAATCACCCCTGTGCCCCTGGGATGAAGCCCACCTTTTTAATACTTTGCTGTATTCACTAGTATCTTATTGTGTTCACTAGTATCTTATTTAGGATTTTTCCATCTATGTTCATGAGAGATATTGATTCGTAGTTTTCTTTTTGTGTGTGTTATCTTTACCAGGTTTTGGCATCAGAGTGATATTGGCCTCATAAAATGAGTTAGGAAATATTGCCTCCTCTTCAATTTTTCGGAAGAGTTTGAGAATAGGTATTAACTGTTCTTTGAATGTCTGGTAGAATTCACTGGTGAAGCCATCAAGTCCTGGACATTTACTTTTTGGTAGGTGTTTGATGGTTCTTTGCATTTCCATACTGCTGATCAGTTTTTTTTCCAGTTCTTTATTCAGTCTAGGAAGGTTGTATCTTTCTAAGCACTTGTCCATATCTTCTATGTTGTTAAATTTGGTGTTATATACTTTTTTGTATTATTCTTGTATGGTCTCTGTTTTTCTGCAATGTCTGTCATAATTTTCTCTCTTTCATCTCTGATTTTGTTTATTGGTGTCCTTTCTTTTCTTTTTCAGTGAGTCTGTCCAGGGGTTTGTCAATTTTATTAACCTTTTCAAAGAGCCAGCTTTTGATGTATTTTTTTTTCTATTGTTTTTTAAATTTTGTTTTGTTTTCAATTTCATTTATTTCTGCTCTTATTTTGATTATTCCTTTTCATCTGCTGACTTTAGGTTTCATTTGTTCTTCTCTTCTAGTTTTTTAAGATGAAACATTAGGTTGTTTATTTGGGATCATTCTTGTTTTATGAGCTAGGGGTATTTAGGTCTCCCTACTACAATAGTGTTTTGATCTGTTTCTCCCTTTAGTTCTGTTAATAATTGCTTTACATATTTCAGGGCTCCCTGATTGGGAGCATAGGTATTAATAAGTATTATGTCTTCTTGGTGCATAATTCCCTTTATCATTATGAAGTATCCCTCAGTATCTTTCTTTACCTTTTTTATTTTGAATTTTATTTCATCCAACGTTAGCACCACTACTCCCGCTTTTCTCTGAATGCCATTTGCTTGAAATATCATTTTCTACCCTTTCACTTTGAGTCGATATTTGTCTTTAGAGCTGAGATGTGTGTACTGGAGGCAGCATATGGTTGGGTTTTGTTTTTT